>OMMV01044207.1:0-14380 GCA_900302635.1 Chatrabus melanurus | reverse complement strand
CAACTTTAACATTTGACCCCTGTACAAACTGAAATTGACCTTTGTCACCATTTTTGCAGTTTTTGCCCCATAACTCCATAACATTCAGTCACAGATAGTCCAAACTATACCTTTTTAGAATCGTTATGATCAGGCGAATAATATGGTATATGTTTCAATATGATTGAAGGATTCTACATTTGTCCGGATGCCATCTTGGAAAATATGGTGGCCATCTTGGATTTTTTAATGGCCAACGCCCTTTTTGAAGAGAGCAGGTCCTGGAGAATATCTGTGCCAAATTTCATGCTTGTGTCACCATCTGAACGATTGTTGCAGTTATCCGCTGCACTAACCGTATATCTTGAGTATTTGCGTGAGTGCCGTAGATGACAAAGGGTCCTCCTGTACTTTACCTACACAGAAATGTAACTTTGTCAGACAGCACAAAGCTTCAAAAGCTGTGACTGGACTGCTTGATGGTTGTGTATTTCCTCCTGTGCATTTCCTCTCTTTGAATCAGCCATTGAGGTGAGGTATAAACTCATACTCTAGCAGCAACCACGTCCACAGACTGATTATTTCATTGGTCAATGATTAAAGACAACTTAACACTGAGAGAAGACTGAAACATGGCCCAGTTCAACTGCATTATTGCATTTATTTCAGTATAGAAGAGATTGCAGTGTGAATTTAGTTTGACTAACTAATACACAGAGCCTACAGAACATCCTGTATCGAGGTTAAAACCTAAATGTACTTAATCAGCTCACAGATCTCTGTTCTCGAGAATGTCTGTGAAAGTATGTTAGACACACATTAATCTGTTATATTATTTTGAGGCAGCATGAGTATGCTGTAAATCACGTCAGGATTTCCCCGACCATTGTATATGCCCTGTGGCCTTTATACTGCCAATTTGCCCAGGTTGTCTCTACTAACGCCCAGTGACTCTGTTCCGATCAAGGTGAAAAACGCGATTGTTACATCCTTAATAATGTTGCATACACATTACATAATTATAGTGAATTAAGCCATGCTGTTGTCATTGTACTGACGAGACTGTTAAAATTCAGTTTCTTATAAATGTGTATGGTAACCAAAAATCTAAATCTGTTCTTCCATTGAGTTGAGCTCAAACATTCTGGCAGAATTGAGTATTCATAACTGGATAATGATATAACATCAACCCACAAGCACTGTTGCTTCCTCACAGGGCAGGTTGGGACCATGCATTAGAGCTATGCTTTTCTGCACCCGCTCCCCCCTCTTTAAAAAAAATAAATAAATAAAATAGTGGTCCCACAGATTGTCTGTTGTGCAAAAAGAGTAAAACTGTGAATGGGAGTTTCTGAAGCATGTGGAAGATCAGTTTGGCAAATTTCAGTTTGTTGATGTCAGGTAGAGGTGCTGGGGATGTAAAACCTACCCTGCTACATTTTATAATTCAAATCTGAAGGTTCTGAAGACTCATGCAAGGCTTTCATTCATTGACTTTTCACCTGCTTTTCATACCATCCAGCCATAGTTGCTTGCAGAGAAACTTCTTTTACATTTTAATCTTATTGGCTGAATAGTGGACTTTCTTACTGATAGATCACAGTGTTTAAGAGTCAGTGGTGTTGTATCTAATAAATGTCATCCACATATTTCCCTCAAGACTGTGCTTTCTCACCCTTACTTTGTGTACGCATTATAGCAGAAGTACTCATGTCAGCAGACATATTTTAAAATTTGCGCAAGATTGTGAATCTTGCTGAAGTTTAGTCAGTTTGACTGGACTTCTTGTTTAGCTGGGAAACATTTCGCCACTCATCCAAGTGGCTGAAGACAGATTCTTATCTTCACCTGGATGACTGAGAACCTACACAGATTCAGTCATTGTGTGTTTCCTGAGTGATGCTGGGGTAGTTCATGGACCTGTGGTTGACGTCTTTGTGTCCTGGTATGATAGATTCTGCTTATCCATGTGTCAAAGACTAATGCATGATTATTGACTTGTCTGTCTCTCTGTCTCGCTCTCTCTCGCTCTGAAAAACACATTGCAGGGTTCGATCTTGAGGCTTGTCCAAGACAAGTAAATATTCGTATGGACAAGTGAATATCAAAAATTGATTGTCTGTTGGACAAGTAATTAATTCAGGCTTGTCCACTCTCCCGGATTTTGCAATACCTCCCACATGAACAGTCATTTCTCCCGCATTTTGCTCGAATTTTGGTGCAGATCAATTGTACATATTCATTTGCCCCGCCGTAGTTTCAAAATGGGCCGAAAATAATTGACGCACCGGCAAAAAAAATCATGAACTCAACAGTGGTGAAACATAGAAATCCAGTCAAACTCCCCCCCCCCAAAAAATAAATAAAAAAACATTTTAACATATGATCAGCAAAGCATTTCTAACATGTATAATGTGTGTTACAGGCACTTTCAATTTTTATTTATTTGTGTATGTGTGCGTGTTTTTGGTATGAACTGAGAGCCTCTTTGAAAAGAGACTTTGCTTGTACACTGACTAATTGAGCACCCTCAATAAAGATATTTAATAAAGATATTTAATAATTACCACCATTGTGTTGTCTGTTATTTGGCGAGGAAGTGGGCATCACGTTTCTCACTATGGCGGCAGACGCATCTAGGGCTAAGACAAAGTTGCTTTTTCAACTGATCTGATGCATCAAAGTTCAATCGGTTTGTCCTCATTTTATGCTCTTTTAAGTCAGACATGTACAAGATGATGGCATTTATTGTTTTTTGAGTTACTGCCAACACAACCCTGGCTCACTCACTCACTCACCCACTCATCCACACTTTTGCTGTAAGCATAGGGAATAAGCGGCGAGCGATTTTTTTTCCCCTCGTTCGATTAATCGATTATCGACTAATCGTTTGAGCTCTAATCCGCACTGATGGCTCGACCTGCGGCCGCTAAAGCAGGTGTTTAATAAAGTTTAAAAAACACAGTCGTACTCACCACGTACGTCGATCCGTTTTCTCCAGAACGAACCTCGGTTTCGGGGATGGAAAAATGCATCTTTTATGTCCGTAGTGTGGCGAACACTTAACCACAAAGTCCACTGTGGAGGAGCAAGGAGAAGGCTCTTCCCGGTGGGTTGGAGTTCGGGGAGGTAAAGCGGTACCAGGCCTGGACTCGAACCGGCGAAAAAAAACAACAAAAAAAAAAACTTCTCCACGTCAGTGGTTAAACTTTTTTCCACGCAGCAGCCATGTTTGGAAGTGCTAAGTAATTACACCTTTACCACTGGCGTTAACACGTCCTGTTTCACCCACATTTAACAAAATTCCCGGTGAGTAACAACCACTGGCTGTGCGAACCGTGACTCAGCGCACAAAAGCCACTTTGTCCACCTGTAAAAAAAAACGAAAGTTTAAAAGGCGCAGCTGGATCCCGCAAAGCCCACTGCGTCGCACGGAACCGAAACATGAAGGGGACCAGCAGTTAGACTTGTTGTGGTTCTGCTCGCTCTCCTGCAGCGCACACTTGCTAAGGAAAAAAATATTTGCTGACGGAAGGAAAGCGTCAATAAAAGGTGACACGAACCGCAAAAAATTGGCTGTAACTCCTCCATCAAACCATTATGTGTCCAGCGTATGAATTGGCCCATCGAGAGATGTTGCAACGACCCCTCTGGTCCGAACTATCTCGTTTTCAGTTTGAGGTGGGGGGCGAGCAATAGCAGCTCTTAACAAACCCCACGAAACACAAACAAAGAATTACACCATACATCAAACATAAATATATAAATATAGAATAATGATATAAGCATGGCACAAATATGGTTTATTGCTGTATTTTGAATATCGTGTCTTATATCTTGAACCCCCCCCCGTATGTGAGCCAACCCATACTGACAAGGGCAGCGCCGTCAAAATGCGCTGTTGGGGAAAAAAAAGTTACCTATATTAACAATTTTACAAAAGGTTCATTCTGCATTAATTACATGCTTATACATTTATCACATTTTTAAATGTTTATATATTTTCTGAAAATAATTTTAAAATGCTTAAATACGTTTCCACATAAGCGGAAGATCAAATTTTACATGGATTTTTTTGAACATGTTTTACATCCCGTGATAAAAAATAAACATGCTTACTGCATTTTAGTACACTGTTATATGGATAATTTATAATAATAATAATAATAATAAAATTGTTGAATTGCTTTGGTTATTCTTTTTAATGTATTGTCATAAATAGTACAAAATTTTAAAAAAATCACGCAAAGAACAGAAAAAAACTGTGGGGTCAGCTAAAACACATTTTAAATAAGAAATTCCGTGTATTCATTATTTTAATGGATTGAGATTTGGATTTCAACCTCGACAAAAGGCCGTGTTTCCCCTAAAAATATATATTTTTATGAATATTGAGTTTTGCCTCAATCAGTATAACTTATAGATCTACTATCGTCACTTTTTTGAAAGAGGGCAAACAATTTAAAAAAAAATCCTCATTAATATATTTTGAAATAATTGAGATATTGCCAGAACATTTTAACATTGTATCATGATGAATCACAATCACTGGGTAATTCTCACAAAATGAACAATTAAATGTGACTATGGTCGCTGTTATCTTAACATAATTTTTAATGGGATCAAAGTTATGTATTTATTTATTAATTGTGCGATTTGTCTTTAGAGATAACTTTAAGTCTGCAAATGTTACGGAAAACCAAAAACTGCCTAAAAAACTAACCATCTGAATTTATTTGATTTTAAACTAACATTGTATTGAATCTACAGAGAAATGTACATGTAAAATAAAAAATATATAAAATAATAAAAAATATATATACGAACATTTAATTTTTAAACATGTTTATCTTTTGGGTCATACTTCCTGTCACGTGAGCTATGAGCTACGGGTCACATGACTTCAGTCGACAAAAATGAAAGCTGGGGGATACCAGCTTAAAGCAGCAGCTCTGATTTTAATCTTTAATTTTTGTTTTTACACGAGTTCCCAACGGACTGACCCGCAGGTAACAGCTGGATTTGTAATCTATTAGTTGTAGTTTTTAGTAAAAATAAATAAACGTGGACAAATAACGTACTTTTGTCATACAGCGTCCTCGTAATTATAATCCTTTGTGATTTTTTTTTCATTATTATTGTTATTATTTACAGGTATGCGGTTTGTGTAGCGGTTCGGTCTTAAATGACTCCGCGGTGGGTCAATTCTGCGCCGCGTCCGCTGGTCGGACAAAAGGGCGCTGCTGTGTAAGAAACGACAACAACTTTGACAGTGAACGCATCATCGGGTAGGAATTTCAAAGGTCTCTTCAATGACTGTAGGAAATGTCACCATCACCGTTTGCTGTGGCTAGTTCAAAGTAAAGAAGTACAAGCTCGTTAAATAACAGCATTATTAAATAAGTCATTAAAAAGGTACGAGAAAATGTTTGCTTTTTTCTGTATGTGTAACATATGAGTTAGTTTATTTCAGTGTACAGAATTTGTGTTATCTGTTACTATTTTTTTTGTTTAATTAAATACAATTTCAATACAACCAAAACCAGCTCTCTAGCTGCTATATCTTCTGAGATATGGACATTTAAAGTCACTAGGGTGTGCTAATTAGCTGAAACTTCAGTGTATTTCACTAATTAAGAGGACATGAGCAAAAATATGAGGGTTCTGGGTGTTACTCATGAATCCCGATCATCCCACAAAGATTTACAAAATTCCGAGAGATGTCAGCAGATTCTTTGTTGAGTTGACACGGAATGACCCGATTAACAGCTAACACACTTTGTATGAAAATAGTTTTTTTTTTCTTTATACAACCGACAACCCCCCACAGTTTACTCCATGTCCTACAAATGGAACCAATTCAGCCGTCATATAAAGTCATAGAGGTATGCGCTCTACTGAGTGTCGCTCTAGTTTAATTATTGTAAGACTTCGATTTTGGACTGTTGGTACACTGGAACACATAAGTAATTATTAGCTGTGGGCGCACAAAATAAAGTGCAACATTTAGACTATTAAACGCTAGATTGTAGTAATAACTATTTAATATTGTTTGTGTATCGTTTTGTTTGTCTGCTTTTGTGTCTTTTTGCAAATTAAGGCCAAAACTCGTACTACTATTATTATATACTACTGTCCGATTACTCTGTGTTGTGTAATTGTTACTTTGAGGCTTAAGTGGACACAGAAAGGAAGTGATAACGGGTAATTCTATGGTAACGGAATTACAATCGGAGGAAATTTTTTTAATGGTAAGCTGCAATATGGCCAGATTCTGCTGTCATTGTAATTCCGTTGCCGTAGAATTGCCTTATTGTCACTTTTTTCCTGATAAATCAACACTTTGTGTACAAACAGGCCTTCTTGTTGTCTGCCTCTGGTATCTTTGCAGAATAATCCATTAACACACACAGCGTTCAAAGTGCACACGATGTTAACTTGTTAGTGCTTTCACACTGATTTGTGTGCTCGTCAGGTTGGATCTCTCGAACTGTTCGTTAAGTCAGACTGAGGATCTTCAGGGAGCATCAACGGCATTAATCATGTACGTACAGTGGAATACTGTTTCTTTAAAGCTACAGTGTGGAGGATTTATGCGTATTTATTAGCAGAAATGGAATATAGCATTCATAGCCATCTGTTCATTAGTGTATAATTACCTGCAACAATGAATCAGTGTGTTTTCATGAGCCCTTCATTTATACATGGGAGCAGGCCGCCTCATGGAGGCCGCCATGTTGCACCGCCATGATACTGTAGCCCAAAAGGGACATACTTACTCTGCCTTTTGCATTTTGGAGTGCGGCCGGAAGACTAAAGCAAAAAAGAAGAGGAATCTTTTCTGCTCTTCTTTTTTGCTTTAGTCTTTGCTGGTGCAGGCTAACAAATTTAAGAATTATCATTTTTTGTGAACTATACGATCATGCATATTATCACAAGCGAAGGCAAGGGAGCATGAATCCCCGTCGCCAAAGAAATGAAAATGTGAAGGGGAAACAAAATTGTGACCGGCGACGGCATGATGCAATCTCACCACTAGATGGCACTAAATCCTACACACTGTAGCTTTAATTATGGAGGCCCACGTCTCGAGACTTGGACAGGCTTATTTTGTCAAGATTGCTGTGCTCATCACTACATGTTGAGTCTGTAATGGTGTGGGTTAGTTGCACTTGATAAGAAAGCCTGTGCCACAGATGTTGCCAGATGTTTCTGAAAATTTGAACCCCATCATTTTCAGACAGACAGTCTGGCCCCTAATGAAGCCAAAAAATAAAAAATCGATTTCAGCACAAAAATCCGGGAGTATGAGTTATGTTTCACTGTGAAAGGTAGATAAAAGCAATTTTGCACAATACTGCCCCTTTTAAACATTTGATCCACAAGGGGGAAAACATCATATGGGCTCCACAGGTAAAGCTGATTCATGTCTGCATGGATACGTACTGTTGTTCACGTTTCTAAACGTTTGCATTTCAGAGACCTCTCACTCAATCCAATTGTCAACATAAGTGACTCGGTGTTTCAAGGATTCCTCGACTTAAATGACCTGTGAGTATCCGGTTACAAACTGTTCCATGTTACCCTGGTAACAGAGCTCATTTTGTATGACTTCACACTTTATTTATTTGAAGGATTTTGCCACCAAATGTACCGTGTCCAGGAGGCAACTCGTCCTGGGATAAAGTAGAACTGAAAGAGGGAAACCGTCTTTGTGAAGGCCAGAAAAATATGTGCAACCAAACTGGACAGCTGTGTAAGTGTGCGTCCTACGTGGGGAACTTGAACGCAGCGTTTCCTTCTCGTGGTTTTGTTGAATTTACCATGTCGTGCACAAACGATGTAAAGTGGTTAACGGCGGTATCTGTTCGTTCCCTAATATCCGACGATCCGCAGCCGCTAACTGTCCGGAGAACTCCCTGTGCGCCCCCAACGGCCCTGGCTTCTTCGAGTGCACCTGCGCCAACAACTACCACGGATACAAGTGCTTACGAGAGGTCAGCTCGCTCGCACTTTGAGCTCAGCGACACCGCTGTCGTTGCCGTTTTATAAAATTTTGCTTTTTGCGATTATTTCCAATAGGGGGAGTTTCCAGCTCTCGTGGTGTTTGTACCTCTCGGGGCGTCCACGTTGGTCATCTCGTCTTTGCTGTGGGTCATCGAGAGACGTAAGGCTAAACCGGTCTGACCCCCCTGCAGGCTCCCTCTGTGGGCCGCTCGTGTTTTCATTAAGGGAATGTTTAAAACTGACAGCATAGTCACAGTGCAATGGTTGAGAATGGACAGGTTTTTTAAAAATTGATAAATTACCACTACACTTGGGGTACAAGCGACGGTGGCCTTGGGGCCACCAGACCTAGCTTTTGGAAATGAAAGAAACTGATGAACAAGCTACATGTAAATTCAGCCACACCTGCTCCTAATTTCCATCATGCTTGCGATGATGATGATGATTATTCTTTGCAACAAGCCCAGACATGTCCAGTAGGTGGCAGACGGGTCCACGGGATATGACACAAGCTAAACAAAAGTTGCTTTTGGGGTTGATCTGGTGCACCAAAGTCCACCGACACTGACTCAGTTGATCCCCATTATATGTTCTTTTAATTTGGCGAGTTACAAAATGATTTATGTATTCATTTACTGACTGCATTTTACAGGGATGACTAGGCTTTGACAAAGCCTAGAGATATGTTTTACTGACGGTATATTATTAGAAGTGGTTGTGGTTAGTCAGTGCTTGAGATTTGGTGATTAACTGTGCCAAACATGTACTGAATGTGTATTTTATTTTTTAAACACTGGAGCTTCATGTCCTGAAGCACATTTGAGGAATATTTAATTCCATGTGGAACGTTTACTCTAATCTGGTTTAAAGCAAAGCCAGTCTGACTCATGATCACTGGAACGCCCGCTAAACTCAGCTTTAATGTCAAAGTTTAAATATTTTATTTATTTTTTATTTTTGCATATTAGCAGTTACAAAGTTGGACATGAATGCTAATTATTGCACATGGTGTCACATTATCTCCAAATCACAAAAAAAGTGAAACTGTAATGATGTTTTATTATTATTACCTCTGCCAAGAAGGTCGTATTTTCACCGGCGGTTGTTAGCAGGACAACTCAAAAAGTAATGAACGGATTTCTGTGAAATTTGGTGAACAGTTCAGATAAAGTTCCGGGAAATAAGTGGATCAATGTTGGAGGTGATCTGGAATGTATTCTGGAACTGAGATCCAGAAGAATGTTTGTCACACGGCAACATTTATCTCAAAAAGTTGCGAGAGCATGTTGATAAAATTTGGTGAGCAGATCGATAATGTCCAAGAAAATTAGGGATTTTATTTTAAATTTGATCCGGACCATATTTTCCAGAATACGTGACCTTGGCGGAGGTACGCGCTCTCGAGTGCCTTCTAGCATTCATCTGTGCATTCTCCGAAGAATTTGGAAAATGTGACAATGCCAATGGGAAAATCATTTTGATGCTTTGTGTTTGAGTAGAATTTGTTCTTGTCAATTTTTAGTTTTTGGCATTTGGAAATGAAAGAAACTGACAGTTATTTCAAACTCCGTGTAACTTCAGACTCCGCACTGACTGCGGCCTTGAACGGTTAAAAACGTTTGTTTCGAGTTTGCCGTCACCAATTTGCAGTACTGACAAAAATATTGGTACCATCCCCAGGCACACGTTTTATCCGTTGTTTAATTCCAGTGTTGTGCTTTTCCTGTTGTATATTTCGTCTTGTATTTGCCCACAGTGAGGCATCACGTTTCTCCTCGCGGTTGCTAGCCTAAGTTGTTGGCTGACTCGCGTGAAGCTGGGCGCTGGTGGGCAGAGATATTGCAAAAGCAAAACAAAGTTGCTTTTTTGATGGATCTGGCGCATCAGCATTAACCAAATTTTAATCAGTTAATCCTCAGTCTGTGCGCTTTTAATTTGGAGACATACAAGATGGTATTTTATTGTTTTTGATTTAATCGCGTTAAACTGGACGGGATGGACTCGTCTATTAATTCAATCACTACATTTTAAGGGGGTATCTCACCTGCAATATTTCGCATGCGGTAAATTTGCGACCTGATTTTTCACGACTTTTTCCACTTTTTTTTTTTTTTTTAAACACGCGATTGAAGCAAAAGATACACGAGATGTTGGTGCGATCGTCTCACTGCAATAGTAAAGTCTGTATGGCTCCATTATATTTATCCTTTTTGTCGCGTGCATCGCAAACCCCTCGCCACTACAGGCGACACTTTTGCAGCCATTATGAGTGTCGCGTGGCACTTGCGTGCTAAAAGAGACCGATTTGATGCCATTTCACGGCAGAGCCTCAATTTTTGCAGTTGGGGGAAATTTTTTAAACTTCTTAAAAATTCCCACGTGCAATTTTCGACAACTTGCGACCATTCTGCGAGACCCGCGACTTTTTTGCAAATAAAAAGCGCAAATTGGCCGCAAAGCCAAAAAAAAAAAAAAAAAGAGAAATTGCAGGTGAGACACCCCCTTTACAGGGCAAATGCTTTCCTCGGCTTACGAAAAGCCGAAGAAAATGAGCGTTGTTTTGATGGTTTGAGTTCCTTTGCCAAAGTGTGTTACTGCTTGGTTAACTATTATCATGTGTAAATGATCAGGTCTTCAAAAGCAGCATGGTGCTGCTACATCTTCAGTGTAATTGTACTGTTGTAACAACGAACATGTCTGTACCTAAATATAAAGTATGCTGTGGGAAAAAAAAAAAAAATCCAATCCCATCATAAAATGCACATGGACTCTGTTTAAAAAGCATATGACCTTTCAGATATATTTATTGCATGCTAAAAGCACAATTTTTTATTTATTTTTTTGTGTGTGTGTGTGTGTTTGTGTGTGTGTGCGCAAGCATTCGTGCACACACACACCCTTCCAAAGACAGAAACCAGCACCGGGGGCTCAGGCTCGTGATCGTTCACTGGTCCACGTTTTTGACTCGCAGCACCACAGGGACAGACGTGCACGGGATCATTCCCAGTTCTGTGATGACCAGGTCCACGAAATCGGGCGGCGTCACGTCGTAGACCAGGTTAAGCAGGCCGAGCGAGGGTTCCTGCTGCCAGTGCTCCAGCTGCGTTTTCCCTGCTCGGGTGACGATGAGGTCATCGGGGTCGTCTGTAAAGGACAAGACAAAGTCCTGATCGTATAATCTGGCAATCGGGAGAGAGAGCGTGTTATTCAAAGTGGACTGTGAGCCACCGCGTGTCGCCTCATACCGAGTTCGTTGGACACGAAGGAGTCGGTCTGCACCCTCTCGCAGAACTTGTAGGTCTCGCAGCAGACCAGCACAGGCACGTTAAAGGCTTTGGCCACAAGTGCGATTTGTGACGTCCCCACGCGAGACATGACGTAACCATTTGCCAGCAGCGCGTGAGCGCCAAGGAACACCTTCGACACCTGTGAGGTCCAAAAATCACTGTTCAGCAGCAAAACTCACGCCGAATCTGACTTTGACATTCAAACACAGCTCTGTTAGGCCTCCAAGTGACAAATATTTTAATTATTATTGATTAACCTGTTGATTATTTAAGCCTACAAAATGTCAGAAAATGGTAAAACAACAAAAAAAATCCTAAGCACTTTCTGGTCAAATGTAACCAGTTTTAACTAATTTATCATTAAAGTCATTTAAAACGCAACTAATATCTAGTTTAAAAATACATGTAAAGCAATATGCCCTTGTGTAAAACTGTTTAATTTTATATTTAATTTAGCAGATTACAAACAGTTTAAAATATGTTTGAAGAGATTTAAAAGCAGTTTTTTATTTATTCTATCCTTGGTGTAAAATGGTTTAAAACCATATCTCTTAGCAGATCACTAGTTTTAGATGAAGATGTACGTTTAAAGCAGTTTAAATGTGTTTCAAAGGATTTAAAAGCAGTTTTAACCATTCTATCCTTGGTATGAAATAGTTTAAGACCATATCTCTAATTAGCAAATAATTAGTTTTAGATGAAACTCTGTTTAAACCAGTTTAAATGTTTCACAATATTTTAAAGTAGTTTAGTCCATGCTATGCTTGATGTACAAATTCAAAACCATAATCTCTAATTTAGCAGACTAAAATATGTTTTAGACCAAAATCTATATTTGCAACCGTATCAAATAAGATGAACAGATTTAAATAAAGTTTACACCTTTTTATCTTTGGTGTAAAACCAGACTGTCAAATTTATCCGATTGCAGCCAATTTTGGATTAAAACATGGTTTTAAACATGTTGAAACGTGTTTAAAAGTAGATAACACCAGTTTAGCACTTGTGTAAAACACTTTTAAACCAATAAAAAATGGATTATCTCATAACAGAAAATGAGTAAATGAACACATTTTAGAGGCTGGAACAAATGATATTTGACATTTTTCCTTTATAAATGGCTTTAAGATTCTGTGATTTAGCTGTTGCTCAACATAACTATAGCTGTAAACTGAAGAAAGAAACTTAATGTGATTTGAAAAAAAAAAAAACTGATTACAAAGCATTTAGCACTGTCTGTGCTGGGAAGAAGGCATTACTTCTGGAAGGATGTAGGAGACGGCTGAAATTAGGACATAGGTGCATCTGATGCCTCTCTTGACCAGGCGCCTCAGGGCCTCCCTGCCCTCCAGCCTCGGTCTGCTGTCCACCACAATCACCCGAAACTTTCTTTTCTTCTCAAAGGCCTCGCACAGGATGTGGTTGACGAGTGACGAGCTACCATATTAGCGAGACGACGAAGAGGAGGAGAAATGACAGAGGAAGGAAGGGAGGGAGGGAGGAGACAAATACTTCTTAGGCTGAGAAAATGTGGTTTAAAAACTATAAATCTGGATGCATAAGAACTACAACGTTACGTGGCTTACCATCCATAAACCAGGATGACGTCTCCATCACTGATCTTTTCTATGGAGGACTTTGCAATAGCTTCAGCAGCGAGGACGATCTTCTCGTTAATGTAGCTCTCGATACACCCCAGCAGTTTGTCCTTTGCCTAAATGAAGCAGGAGCGAGGTGCGAAAGAGCCTGAACATCATGCCCAGTGTTGACAAATTGATTTTGATTATAAAACTAGCATTGGGGAGGTAGATGAAACTGACTTTTTAAATTTTATTTATTTATTTGTTGATTGCACAGTGGATTTGGTACCGTTTTGTCTGTGTGTAAACAAAATAAGTCGGAGCTTTGATCTGATTTGGGCCAAACTTGGTGGAATGATTGAGAACCGGACAAGGACAACGTGATAAGAGTTTGAGAAAAACTGATCGAAAGTCAAGGTCATAGGCCAAGGTCAAAATTTTGGCCCAATGCTTGTATATAGGGGATATTAGGAATGGCTATTCTGAGGAACTGGTTAAAGTTACACAGGTGGTTACTATTAAACATTAACATGAGGTCACATCATGGATTGCATATGCCAATTCCAGTTAACTGCTGTAGCTAATATTCCTCATCAGGTCAAATTAGGGGATAAAACTGTCTGCTTTTACAAGTTTTCACAGATTTTTGGAAAGTTTGATTTGGAGTCTAAGTTGTGACTGGGCGTAAAACCGGTTATGTGTTGAAAAAAAAGAAAGAAAAAAGAAGTGGCTAAAAATGTGAAAACTAACCTCTTTGTCTTTGCATTCACTGGGAATATTGGAGATTTCTTTCTTGATGTACTTAATTGCATTACCCATGCTGGCTGACAGAGGGCGGCACTGATTCAAAAAACTGCAACAGAAACAACAAACATCAAATGATGAAGGGAATGCTGCAGAAATATGGAAAAAACACAGTGACCACATGTCCTGTTTTTTTACAGGGTTATCCCACATATTACGTCCTCTTTTTTTTTTTGGGGTCATGAGTTATCTAAAACAAAGTCCTGACGGGTCTGGTATTTAGCAATAATGAGTCGTGTTCAGGGGTTGGGATCCAGCGCTCTGTGCTCAACGTGTGCAGCTGCAGCACATTTAACAGCCTCACACGCCGCGAGCAATTATTCAATTAACCAGGTGGGCAGGCGGCGCTGACTGGGAACACCAGAAGCAGCTGGTGCGGATCTGGAAAGGCTTGATAAGAGACACGGAGCTCGCAGTCGCGAGACAACCGGTCGCCCCTTATGCACGGGATCGACTCATTTTACGAAGCGATAGATCGAGAGAATAGCTGGGAGAAAACGTACCTGAATTCAGGAATGATCATTTCGAAGAAAAAGTCAATTCCAGACAGTGAAGCTACAGAATTCAAACCATTGTTGTACCTGATATAAGGCTTCAACTTGTTGACCAAGTCTCGAGATAGTTCCTCATTGGGAGGGGTCGTGTAGTCCCCTATTACCTGAAAAGAGACAACCAGGATGTTTACACATTTTCATCTTCACATTTAGTGAGCCTACAGGAGAA
>OMMV01044185.1:1469-12080 GCA_900302635.1 Chatrabus melanurus | reverse complement strand
TGAAGATGCTGCAATTTTCTCTGGGAGTGACGAGGATGGACAGGATTAGGAATGGAACATATCAGAGGGACAGTACAGGTGGGACAGTTTGGAGACAAAGTCAGAGAAGTGAGATTGAGTTGGTTTGGACACGTGCAGAGGAGGGACCCAGGGTATATAGGGAGAAGGATGCTGAAGATGGAGTCACCAGGCAGGAGGAGAAGAGGGAGGCCAAAGAGGAGGTTTATGGATGTGGTGAGGGAGGACATGGAGGTAGTTGGTGTGACAGAGGAAGATGCAGAGGACAGGGTGAGATGGAGACGGATGATCTGCTGTGGTGACCCCTAACGGGAGCAGCCAAAAGAAGAAGAAGAGTGCCTTGGATTCCCTTTTCTATCGAACTCAAAGTAAACTTCTTGTTGCCACTGAACAGACGAAAAGTTTCCCTACTACATAAGCGGCATTATTCACTGCAGTAACAGGCTTGTAACGGTCATATTTTAAGTTGCTCTCACTAGTGTGTCATGGCTATTTTGTAGTGTATGTGTGTATGAAGGCTTTTGCATGATATCTGAAGGCAAAGTTTGGTTTAGATCTGAAATTACATGATTTTGAGTGGAGAGTTTGGTTTTGACATGGAAGTTTGAAATTATGCATTTGTGCTTTGAGTTTCGGGAAATGGAGCATAACTTAAAGGAAATGCGTGTTGGCAATCCAAAATAAATAAATAATCTGTAATGGGAGCTATGCTGATACTCTGACAATAGTTTGTGTTCAGACATCAGAGCTTAGTGTCTCCCAATTGTATATTGATGCCGAGGCAGTTGACAATAAATCACTGGATTCACCAGTGAGTGAGAAAACAGTTTAGACAATGGCCCAATGGAGCTCACCGTAATTGACAGATGAGTTTAGCTCTTTCCACCACACCAGCTTTGGAGCATTGAGGGCACCTGAGAATGAGTGTGTCAATGTTTGTGTGTCTTTATGTGCATGTCACATACGTATGACATTTCCACAACACTCCAGAGAAACAGCGCCTGCAGTCACACCGACTGAATATTTGCACGACACATTTGACAAGTTAATGCACATGTTTGGACATTTACTCTGCCCTACTGTTTGCACAATTACTATTACCACTGCTGCTGTAACATTGCAAATTTCCCCATGCGGGTCTAATAAAGGAATATCTTATGAGTGAACATCACCAATTTATTAACACATCACATCTGCATTCTTGCCTTGGAGAAAAAAAATGGCTTAATTGTATGAACTGCCAAATTCACTTGAGCCACTTAAGGTGAATAAACAACACTCACAATCCAGCCTCATTGTACCATCGCCTACACAAAAATGTATGATAGCCTTCCCAGAGTGGTAGCTATAGCCAGGTAGGGGTCAATAAAGGATTACACAGGGGTCTAATTTTAAAAGTCCTCTAATCATATTGAAAAGTATACCACCTTATTTGTCTGAACATAAAGATTCTAAAAAGGTATAGTTTGTACTGTCTATGACTGTGACGCAAATTGTTTGTTGAGCCAATAGGATTAATAAATGGAATAGTTTTGACTGTGCTGAATGTTGGGTCTACAAAGTAAAGGTCAAACAAGGTTAACGTCCATTGGATACTTTGGCATATGACAAATGTTACCCCGTAACGTGATAACTCAGCATAACAGATGGTGCAAACTATTCCTTTTTGAAACCCTATTAGCTCAACCAGTAATCTGCATCACTTTTTACCTAAATTGGAGCAACTTTACCTTTTGACCCCTGTACAAACTAAAATTGACCGTTGTCACCATTTTTGCTGTTTTTACCCCGTAATTCCATAACATTCAGACATAGATGGTCCAAACTATACTTTTTTAGAATCTTTATGATCAGACAAATAAGATGGTATACTTTTCAATATGATTGGAGGACTTTTATATTTAGATCCTTGTGTAATCCTTCAATGACCCCCTACCTGGCTATAGCTACCACCCTGGGAAGGCTATCATACATTTTTGTGTAGGCGATGGTATACTGAGGCTGGATTGTAAGTGTTGTTTATTTACCTTAAGTGGTACTGATTAGCTCAAAATTGGCTTCTGGCACATGGGCTATCAGAGTGTTTACCATTTTCTTAGAAACTTTTTTGCAGTATCATAACTTGAACAGTATTATATTACCCAGAAAAGTGCAGGGAATGCAAAACAGAAAAACAGAAAAATCCAGACCATGGGCTCATCAAGTTTCTTGGAAAAAAATATTACATTTGCAGATTTCATATTTTTAAAAAAACCCAAAAGAAAACACTAATTTCCACATGAAGCCAAATACAAATAAAGGGCACACGCAGAGTGCAAATCTCTACCAGTGGAGCAATAGCTTATGTGTCATTGTCAAACAGTGTCTACTTGGTGTTGCTGTTTAAATTATCGCTGGTTGACTTTTTTTTTTTTTGGCTGTGTATTAGTGATTTGATGGCATGCACAGCCATGTTACAATCACGCCTGACAGAAAGGTTCGGTGATGGAGCACAGCTGTTAAGCCATGCAGAATGTGTTGCCAACCAGAATGACAAACTGGCTGCAGAGTGAATTGGAATCTAATTTGTTGGAGCCATTAACCAGAGCAGCATTAAGAGATATTTTCATCTTGAATGATTACTGTGTGAGATCAGTTACTCCAGCCTACTCAAATAATAATTTATTAAACATACTCTGATTAAGACATATGATCCTATGTAAACGAACCGGATAAATGTATTAAACAAGTACTGTATATAATTTTGTTCACTTGCTGTCATGAAATCTTAAATGTTAGACATTTTATATGTCTTTCTAAACACTCCTGGTAATATACAATAATTATTAAGCTACAAGGCCTTATTGTGATCTGATCCTGTCCCATTTTGCATGACAAGTTGTGCAGCATCTGCCAGGACATTAGTAGCAATTCATCAGAACGAAGGGTCTAGAGCTTCGTCACATAGACAGACTCCTTCTGCTCACTGAGCAATTTGTTTCAAGAGGTACTGACACAGAAGAAAACCGGTGGACCCGGCATCCATCCTGCTGTAAAAATATCCGAAACCATCTGGCATCTAATCCCCATCCTAAATTACAACGATGGACTCCCACCTTTTGAAACCAAAAAAGCTATATGAACCTGCTCCAACGTCTGGCTAAAAGTATGAGTGGAAAGCATAGACCACATCTCAGATGTCCTGAACCACAACTACAAATCACAGTGGAAAGTGAATAATGGCGTAACTGCATTAGCAACCCCAGAATTTCAGAGCTTATTCTAGCAGTAAGGCCTAACCACTCGAGCTGATTTATGTGCTGCTACTTTCTTGAGAATGACCAGTGCAACTGGGATGAAGACCAAGGTCCAGATCACGAGCGGTATATTATTCCATGCAGGCTGGGCCGATTTGGCAGAAGCTCATGTCCTTGTCTACTAGTGTGACACATTTGGAGTAGAGGCCAACATATTGCTTCAAACTTGTGTCTGTTTGTGTCTGAGTAAGTACAAATGGGTGAGACCAATCGGAATTTTGTCATCATAAATATCACAAGTTTGTCTGTAATGGTCACAAACGGTAAAGATTTAGGAGGCTACATATTCTTCTGCTGAGAAAATGGTTCCAAGTTTTTAATCCGGATATTTCGCACCATATTTCAGTGCTGAAGGATGCATGTGAGTAAGCTTTAGTGTTCTTTGTTTAACACTTTATGACCTGTACGTGCTTTTGAGCAATGTCTACCTAAATGACATATCCAAAGTAAAGCCCTATTACTATTAAAATGAGTCATTTGCTTTGTATTAACTGACAGAAAAACCTTTTAAAATTTCAGGAAAATGAGTTGGCTTAAAGTTTAGACGTTCTCAGGCTTAACAGTGATGATAAAATACAAATATTTAAGCGAACAGCGGATCTTTTTTTAAATTATACATTTTTCAGGAACACAACAAGCCAGATCCTTGGATTAACTTTTGTGATTTTCCAAATATCTAAATTCCAACTGCAGAAAGATCTGGAATTATTGAACAAACAGAAGCGGCACGGTGGTTTAGTGGTTAGCACCATGGCCTCACAGCGAGGAGGTCCCAGGTTCGCTTCCGACCTGGTCCTTTCTGTGTGGAGTTTGCATGTTCTCCCCGTGTTTGCGTGGGTTCCCTCCGGGTGCTCCGGCTTCCTCCCACTTCCAAAGACATGCAGGTTAGGTGAATTGGTGACACTAAATTGACCGTAGGTGCGAGTGAGAGTGTGAATGTGTGTGACCCTTAATTGGAATACGCGGATTTAGAAAATGAATGAATGAATGAATGAACAAACAGAAAAAAAAATTTACAGACACGGTGACGATTTTGAGCCCAAATAGATTTGTCACCAAAGAAACGCATAAAAACTGCAAAGTCACAAAGTTTTCTACACACTGTGAAAAAATGCCTTATGTGTCATCAACCACAATAATTTTTAATCACATTCCAGACAGCTGTTTGTCCTCCTATGACAACTGTAATTTTACTCATATTTTACTCATGGGAAACCGTGCCTGGTGCCATGGCTAAATCAAAGTAGATAGGTTACTTTAAAATTTAAAGCCTTCTCAGAAGGTAAGTCAGCAGAAAGGAAGGAAGATGTGCTTTAGTCCGGAGCTTGTGCTTTTGTTGGATTTGTTTTGGGAATTCATCATAAAATTGCATGATTGTGCTCTTTTTTTTTTGGGAGATGAGCTTTCAACAGATATTAACATAGTGCCATTTTGTTGACACTGCTTAAGGAGTTAAAACACTTAACATGAAGCAACTTAATAAAATTTAAAGTAATGCAGATATTCTGGTGCCGCGCGTCGCTGCATCCACCACACCACGGAACCGCCACGGGTTCTGCATGGCAACCACCCAGGATGAGAACCATTCTACCCCCACCTCTCAAAAGTAACCATCTACAGTATCTGCTGCATTCAGGTGAGACATGGGCGTCTCCTTGGCCTTCTCCAGCCGCTGGGGTCTTCAACACTGAGGCACCTGCGTGCCGGATCGTGCAGAGAGAAACGCGCCACATGGCCACAAAGTTGTAGTTGACACTCTCTCACAATGCAAAGTGATTAAAAAAAACTTTACAGCCTAAATTTGCCCAATGAATTTTGATTAAAGGTCTCATATTTAACACCTTTTCACCAACCTAATTTACGTATTCACCAGACATTTCAGGGTTAAATTTTGATTACAGAACAATGATAATATTGTAGAACATTGGGGATAATTCATGTGAAATTCCAGTCATATTTATACACAATATGAGGCCTTTAATACAATTCTGATCAAAAAAAAATCCTGATTTGATCTGAGACATGATACTGAAATCTCTTGAGTCAAAACTATTTAATCACATTTTCAACTTAATTACTGTATCTGGGAATCATCCCTTCCAGCAGAGTATTGCATAGAGAAATAATTACTTTCACACACACTGTGGGAAGGGGCTAACAAACAAATATCTTCTGGAATAGCTCAGAACCTGACGGCGCAATCTTTCCACTTTACGTTGTTGCTGTAAGATCATCAGTTTAAGAACTCAAGACACTCAGGAGATTCTCTCAGCCACATCAAACAGCAAGGTAAAAACAATCGTCTCTGACACTTCCCCAAACCGAGCACAAACAGAATTATTCACATACTGTGAGAGGAGTGCCATGTGATACCAGGGATAATGACACTTTGTGGATGGCAGCTCTCTCAAAGCATTACAGAGCTGGCACGTCATAGTTCAGCAGTTAAGATTGTCATGGAAGTGGAGGTTATCCTGGCATTTTAATCTAGCCTTCTCTGAAGGAGAAAATGTAGAGGTGATTTCCAGCGCTGGCAATAACAAGAACGGGCCTGCCTCCAAAAATGAGCTCTCATCGTTCTGAATGCGGACAGCGCAGCATTATGTGACGCCATGGTGAAGAATCGCAGCCCCAGTTTGCCTCATCCTCTCTACCTTCATCCATCTCCATAGGTCGCTAATGGATATTCATGTTGGCGAGCCAATCCACTCCAGGGAGGAATAATATAACATCCTCTGACTCTGATAAAGGAAACGGAGCCTGTCCTTATACCCATGGTGATGTGCCGTGTGATATACAGACACAGGATTGACTGACGTAATTATGACTCAACGTCTACATTTATTTCACACAATGAGAATAAGTCAGGTAAAATATATTATGGAACACTATTTTAATTTATATAACATATATTGATAATTATATAATTTAATTAGTGTTCTACTTTGTCCGAGTTCAGTGTTATCCATTATGCAAGAGGATTAGAGAGAGCAGGAGTCGAACTAACTAATCAATCCCATATTTTAAAACGGCAAATGAATTGTTGTCTAAAATACTCATGTATTTCTCTATTCACGATATGATATTACGCATGTCAGCTACATTTTTTTTCTTTTGCAGAACTGCTAGCTGTTACATATTTTGCGTATGAAATATGCATTTGATACTTATTTAGTTGTTTTCTGTATTTCTGTGAGCAGCATTAGGTGAAATATGCATATATTTATATTTATATAACATATTTTCCTGAATGTGCTTCAAAATTAAAGCTTTTTAACATCAAAGCAGTGAAAACTGCACAGGAAAGAGCTTTACTGTGAAAGGGCAAAAAGCCCAAACGCTAGTAGAATGGGGAGAAGCCCAAGTTAGAGTTTTCTCATTAAAATGTATTGATAGAGTATTAATTTGTAAATTAATACTCTATCAATACATTTTAACGAAAAGTCTGTGGAGAATCTCAGTCATCCAGGTCATGGTATTGGATTTTGACAAGAAGTCATTTAGTCTGCTTGTGGATGCTGCATTTAATAAATTTCTCTTGTAAAGCACCTTGAATTGCCTTGTGTATGAATGGCGCTATATAAATAAAATTGCCTTGCCTAAAACTAATTGAAAGGGCTGTTGTACAGTTTGTTGTAGCATTTTACATCTTGGTAACATATCTACCGTATTTTCTGGAAGATATGTTGCAGCGTCATAAAAGGAAAAAACATATATAAGTCACATTGGTCTAAAAGTCACATTTATTTTTGAAACATGGTGCTACCACTTCATGCAACAAGAAGCAAAATGAATTTAATTGGTGCATTATTTATTTATAACGCAAACACCGCATTAGCAAGCAGAGGCTAACGGGCTAATTAATGTTATTGTACGAGGCAAAAAGAATTTATAGTAAACACCTTGTCACCACTGAACAGATGACAATGCCATTATAAGTGCCTGGATGCACAGGCCGCTTCAATGTAGAGCTAAATCTGAGCATGTTTTCCTCACTAAAGGCTCAGTGATACTATGATGTTTACCCCAGTGTGGTGAACGCAGGGCAAAGTCGAGAAAATTGGCCAAACATCAGCAAAACTCGTGTTACCGGAGTTTGGTAGCGAACCTCAAACGCAACACGGCATTCAACAACATGGTGCTAGTGGAGCCCAGCTGAGGTTGGTGTTAGCCAGCGCTCCATTAGAACAAGCAGGACTTTTGCCAACGTGGCAACATGCGGGAGAGGGGTTCGACACACCACTGTTCAGTGATTCTGAGCAGGCAGGGCGAAGCAGTACCTAGCGTACACGATCGCACCAGTAACTTTGGCTAGCAGAGGCTAGCAGATGCTAATGGGTGCTAACTTGGTCGTAGCGGAGATGAACTTTCTCTAACGGTCTCCAACGTAGCCAGAGGGACGTCGGCAAACACTGAAGTATTTTAAACATGTCGAAAATTTGTGGACGCAGTCGACGTTCAGCAGCAGAGGACGGCAGAGGATGGCAGAGGATACAACAACATTTGCAAGTAAGTTCATCGACGTTGGCCCAAATGTCTAGGTGTGACTGCGCCTTAAATGTAAATAAACTTTTTAAAAAGCTGGATTATACAGTTAGCCTTACCTTAGCCTAGCCATCTAAGACCGAGCCCCTCCTCCTCATTCAGATCAGTGCTCAGTTGACACGCGTGAAGACGGTGCTATCTTCTGGCCTTAGATGATAATGCAGTATATTTTTAACATATAATTTGCTTCGAACTATAAGTCGTAGGACCAGCCAAACAAGTAAAAAAAAATGCGACTTATCATCTGGAAAATATGGCAAATAGTTTTTGTGGGGGTATGTGTGCATATTCATACAAACAAAATAAGACTGTAAGAATGGCTGTAAGAATATTCTTATTTACGTGATTACTTCTGAAAATTAAAACCATTCAATGATGAGTATTTGGGAGACATTTTATTATTTCATCATGTAATGATGGGTGCACGAGCTCACTCAACACACTCAGACTCTCGAGCTAGCAGTGAGCTTTGTGTGTGTATATGTGTATATATATGTATACTGTGCCACAGCCCCCCAATGGACCGCGGAGGTGCTGCAGGTGGGCGATGAAAGGTCATCAAAAATAAATTATAAACTATCTTTGATTTTGAAATTTAAAATGACCTAAAAAAATAAAAGTAAAAAATTTAAATTATGTGTTATTCTTCATTTAAGATAATAATTAGTCTCATGTATTGATCAAAACTGTGATTAAAGGTTTAGGTGGGCTCCAGATGAGTTTCAGATTTCAAAATGGGCCAAGACTTTTTTGAGTTTGGGAATGGCTGGTATATAATCATTTTTTCAAACAGTATTTCTTTGTCTGTGTGTTCTTCATGATGGTGAAAGCATGCATTTTCTGTTGATTGTTCCATTACAAAAGATAGGTGGGGAAAAGCTACGCATAGGAAAGTGTGAAGGAAAATGTTAAACTCTGCTCTTACCAAATGCTCGTTTTTTGTTGTGTGGGGGCCAGTGCGAGTTTAAGAGTGATGATTATCAGGGGACAGATCCCGCTGGTATAATCATTACGAGGCTGAACGAAACGTCTTGCAGAGCACGTACATGTGTCTAATGGGAAACGTCAAAGGTGCTCTGTCTTTCCTCACCAAGTTCCAGAGAGGACATTTCCATACTCAACATGCCATGGCAGCACAAAAGAGAATGGGAATATTATTTGCAGAATGATGAGTGTTTTCATTCTGACTACAGAGTGACATCAAACAGAACAGAGGCATCACTCAACATGAGCAGGGGAAATTAAAAAAAAAACTCGGGAGTGGAGGAACAGATGTCTGAAGTAATGTATCAATTAATTTACCAAACAATTCCATAATCAATAGCACGTGTGTTCTATTTAAAAAAAACATGACTCCATAAAAACATACATATTTCCACTCATGACAGCATCCGATCCATGCCGTTATTGATAATATCATCAACAGCCTCTGGCTATTACAATTCAAGAAACAAAAACTGGGAAAGTGCATGTATGCCTTACAAATTTTTAAAGCTGTCAAACTCACTTTTAGTTTTACTAAGTGCATTTGTGCAAAGACCATTAAGCCATTAGTCAAACCAACAACCTTTCCCTTCATAACGACAACAGCTAAGTTTCAACACGAGCAGTTAAGTCATCCATTAGTCATATATCCCATCCAGATGTCTGGTGGAGGAGAGGAGGGGAGGAAGCGATAGCAGCAGGTGTAGATCTCTGAGCCCAGCTGAGCTCTAAAAGGCAGTGCTTAGCACCCACAGCTCTGTCATCTGGCTTCTCCCCCGTCTCCACCAGCCTCTCGACAGCCCATTCCTCATCATTTACCCCTTTTTGGCAAAGCCTAGAGCCCTTCTAATGGGCCGCTCTGAATGCTTCCAGATGTTTGTTTATTTGTTGTGCAGCAACTGTAAAACAGTTTACTCTTAGTTTGGATCTGTTCCCGTTGCTCCATTTTTGGGGGGGGAGGTGAGATGCAGATAACCCCGGCGTGTAACGAATGCGAACCGCCAAACAAATATGAGGCGCCCCATGGGTGTTGTCAGATGATTTTTTTTTTCTTCTTCTTCTTTGAAGGCTGCTTTTCTCTGGGGATTTTAATAACAGTTGTGCACCGTTTAAGATACATACATACAAAGTAGCTGGAAGCAGGCCCAGAACAACAAGATTAAAAGGACCTGGGGCTCGTATTGTAAGGCGTTTCTCAGACTTCGCTTCACTCTGGTTATACAAAGATATCCCTTTCCTTTAATGCTGTCAATGCTGAGGGATGGCCTACTCAAATTCAATCTGATGCCTGTAAATAAAGCAGTTGCTACTTCCTGCCATACTTATTGAAATATACACAGCAAATGAAAGCTATTTCATTAAAATCCCCCCCTTGCACGTAGCAAAATCAATCAAGTCTGAACCACATTTTCACATATTTATGAACTACGGTTATAATTAGATCTATGATACAAATTTGCAATAAACACTTCAAAATGTGTCATCCTAAGAAAATGACAGGAGCGTGATAAATAACCCAGCGCACTGTTTTTCCACAGAACATGCTGAAATGATAAGTTGTCACAGTAATGGAGAAAACGCAAAATGTCATTTGCAGTAATGTATGTTATAGACCAGGCTCCGGTACTTTAGGCTGGGACTCCATTTTGGACTGTTAGATTTAGACTTGAGCTGACAGTTGGACCAGTGCTGAGAATTAGAGTCAAGGTGACAGTAGTGGAGGATCCTCAGGCCCCTCTGCCAGACTATATACTCCACTCTATGTCAC
>OMMV01044110.1:0-10732 GCA_900302635.1 Chatrabus melanurus | reverse complement strand
AATGTCATGATATTGTTTAGATTCTGTCAGACTGTGTTTCTTTTAAACCAACAGCAGAATTTATTGTCAATAATTTATTATTGTTCCTCAAAGTTTATCAAAATATTGCAAATTTCACTTTCGTCAAAGCATTAGATATGAAATTTTGATAATTTGCCTGTCAGACAACATAAATATTACTTCATTATGTATAGACCAAGTTTGTAGTATACAGTTTTTGTGTGAAATAATGTACACATTTTACATGACAGCTTGTAAATGTTATTTATGTACATTTCTGGAGAGGACAACATATTGGACAGTGGGACAATTTGTGTACCCTGATCTTAAAACAGCCCGTAGATACTCTATCCCCCGAAAGGTCTATTTTGAGGATACCACATCATCTTACCTTTTAAAACTGAAGACATCACTTGGATGAGTGGCAAAGCACCTTAAAAAGCAACAGGAAACCCCGTTCCTGTAAACTAGACTTCTAAATATCACAGTGCTCTACAGGACAATTATGGCTGGCCAAAGACACTTTTAATTGGATTCAATTAATCCTTTATCTCCCGCTCCCAGTGAAAATTTAGTTTGCAATGTCTCTTCCTCCCAGGTCCTCTTTACTTGCCTCTGTAACAATGTCCACACTCAACTCCCTAGCAGTGCGCCGTACAAGTAAATGGGACTTGGACATCAGCATCAGTGCAACTGTGATGGTTTTGGAGAAAAACCTGTTTGTCCCGTGGTCTCTAAGGGGAGGGGATGCCTGGAATGTGCACAGTTTTCCCCATCAATCACCCTTCCCTAACACATATGTAAACAATCTGTGGTCCACCTCCCAACCCCAGGGAAGGGTAGGGTTTCAATCACCGTTATCGGTAAAAACAATTAAGAGCCGGGATAAACAGAGTCTAGCCAAACATGCAGACTAAGTAGGATCTGGTAGCGAGAGGCTACATTCAATAAGGAATGGCACAGTGGTGCAAGTAAAGAAGACTTGGGAGGAAAATGATTAAAGTAAATCACACAAATGTAGAGTGTGTCACAAATATTTAATTTAATTCGTAAATATAAAGAGCATGTTTAAAAACACGTTACATGAGTACATTTACCCCAAGCACTTGTACGAAATGTTTTATTTCACTGTGACTTTAAACAGCTAACACAGAAACGTTGTTAAGGTGCAGTTAAAACAGCCCAATTTTGACTTTGTCTTCTTTACAAGCATTCAGGATGCCACTTTCAAGCAGCTTGATGAAGTCCACTTTCACCTAAAACACACACCATCAGTCAAAAGTAAATATGAAAACACTCAACTGTCTCCGAACACAACATTATGGACAACGGAGATGCTGTGTGATCACCAAGCCAAATTTACTAAATACATCTAGCGTGCTTCCGTTCACAGCCCAGCAGAGGGCGGCAGCTCACCTCAGGAATGTCCACCATTCTTCTGAGCTTCTGATCCCTCCAGTTCCAGTCCAGAACCAGGTAGCGCAAAGCCCGCAAGTTCAACCCCTCTGGTGAAAAAGAAAAGAAAAGAAAAAATTTCATGTAGGATCGGTACGTTTCGTATTATAATGTCACATTCACACCTACCTTCCTGTATGAGGGCGGCGATCCGGCCTGGTGTCCCGACTCCAATGTGGGTGACTCCTTTCTGCAAAAGCTTCACCTGCTCCGCTACCTGCGCACAAAGACGTGTTTGTTGTTCTTGGATGGAGGTAACCACGGAACAAAACCTGCATGAAACCTAAAAATATACACGACAGTGAGTTGGCTTCATCTCTTCCACCTTGATGTGTTTGGCAAACAGCTTCATAACTTTGGCTTCACCCTTAAAGGAAGTCAGCTGCCTGCAGAAAAACAAAAGAAACGCCACACGTGTGAAGCCAGTATGAAAAGCTGTAATATATATATATATATATATATATGTATGTATATGTAAATAAAATTGCTAATGTGTCACTTACTTGATGAGCTCAATGGTTCGGACAGCAGAGCTACAGACGATGAGCAGAAGCACGGAACTCTTTTCTGTGTGCTGCTTCTGAATCTTTGCCCATTTTGGACAAACTAAGAACAATGTAGAAAAAAAGGAAGACAAACTGAGAATCTACACAGGTTTATTATAAAGTAAACGTAGAAGTCCACTCACTGTGTTTCAGGTAGGAGGACAGGCTGTGCGTCAGGTCATTACAGGGAAGAAAATAGGAATCTGGAACAGAGACTTTAATGAACGAACATCATCAGATATTAAATCTACTTCCGCCTTAACGGCGCCTCCTCAGGACTCACCCTGCAGCTCGAGCTCTTCTTGCTCAATCACAGAGCGCTTATCGGAGAAGTACCGTGCAACAAGGTTCTGCAGGTCTGCAGCGCAGCCCGGTTTTGGCTCAGACAAGGCCAAGACATCTGTGATAGTCTTCTTCTGAAAAGTGAAAAATATACAGAATTTCAAAACTGCATGTTCATTGGATAAAATGGGCTATAGTTGCCACGATTCCCATATTTTCCTCACTATAAGTTGCTTTTTTGTTTTTATACGTGGGTTTAAAATTATAGCAATATATATATATATACACACACACAAACACACAAATTCCACTGACTGTAACTGCACTGAACACTTGTTGATGCACGACTTCAACACTAGGTGTCACTGTAGAACACTCAGACTTACCTTCCTCCTTTTTTTGACTTTTGTTGATTTTTCTTCCTTTTTCTCTTTCTTCTGAGAATTTACACACTCCCCCTTTAAGCAAAAAATACATAAGGCGAGGTAGGAAAAGTTGAGGTAACCATTCCAAATGTATTCAGTCACTGTTGTACTTTATTATAAAGTATGTAAAACGTAGCAACATAAGACCATCCAAAGCAATGTGTCATCACATTGAAGATCAATTTCATCTTTTAACAACATTTCATAATCAGGCAATTAATAATAAAAGTCAAAAACGATATGATGACTCCTTCAGAGGGCGCAGAGACTACCACAGTGCGTCACCGCCCCCAAAGAAAATCAGGATTACAACAGTCTGGTTTTCATGAAATGTTGGTGGAGCATGAAACAAGGAAGAGCCCAATACGTTTTTGGAGCAGATTCAGATCAAGGGGCGTTTCCAGGAATTTTGTTCCACATATTCTTTAATATTGAGAACTTTTTTTTCTATTTTCAAGAAATACTGCATGAATCGTTCTTTAAAAAATACAAACAAACAAAAAACAGGCACATTTACAGTGATGATACCTATGAATGTGTAGTACTTAGTTCTGAGGCCAAATAAAAGTGTGGATCCAGTGGAACAAAATACTTTTTTTGTAGGATGTGACCTTGAATCAGTCACCGTACATGCATATCATAGAAGAGTGGACTATTGGCCTAACATTAAGCTCTTAATTCAAATGGATGAATTTTTAATTTTTGCAGGATGAATCAAAGACTCAAGGGGGGGGGCTTTTTTCCTCATACTGCTGCTGTGTTGCTAAAGTCTAAAAGGTGAACTAGTTAATTAGGGAGAAATTAGCAAGACTAAGATAGAATTTGCATGGTTTCAACTAAAAAAACCACATGAAAAGTCCTACCGCTCCCTTCAGACCTCTCTACAAAGCCATGCCCCTAAAACACATGAACTCGCCTGACGACTGCTGGAAAATGAGTCCATGAGACAGATTTGGGGCGCTAACTATCTCATGTCTCATTCACTGGCCTAAATTACTCCACTCAGCTTTATGTGAAGTGAGAACAAGTCGGTCAAGGAGAGGTGGGCGTAGTCGAGTTAGATTTCCAGATTGAGTAGGATTTGTTCTTCACTCCTCCTGGCTGAATGAGCAAGAGAGAACAAAGGAGGTGGTCGAGTGAGGTACGCAGCGAATGGAGTCAGAGAGAGTCAGAGCGATCATTTTAGGGCAGAAATGTACTAAATTAGAGAAATAAACTGATTTGTCTAATTGTTTAACAGCAGCTACATTCTAAAACTCAACACGGTCACAAATCCACCCAACCCTGCAGAAAGGATTTTGTATGAATGGAGTCGAAGCAGACACTTGATCCTTCTCTCTAGCTTCAATTATGCTCTGCACATGTGTGTGGCTCACGCCTGCCCTCACAGACACGCAGACCTGGAATTGGAGACCCCGCCTTGCAGACGACTCTGGTCATGCGGATTGAGTGCACGGGCAGAGCGCTTACAAGTCAACAGGTATGAAGGTCGACAGGCAGGTAGGCCATCCAATTATTCCATGTGGTCTGAACGACATGATGATTGGATCACCTACCTTTAAGTGCACTGTGAAGACAGAGTAAAATAATAACATTACAATACCTGTTCTTTCTTTTTCTTCTTGGCCTTGACTGGTTTTTCTTCTGTTATATCCTTTCTCTTCTTTGTCGTAGTCTTTATGCTTGTTTTTTCTGTTGGTCGTTTCTTTGATTGGGTCTCCTCTTCCACCTCAGATGCATCTGGGGGAGGGCAACGGCAACAAGAGAAATGTCCCTATTACAGTTGTGGACTGGCAGAGTGAAGGTGCAGCAGAGTGTAGTACGAGATGCAGAAACATGATGGAGCCCAGAGTTTTAAAAAAGCAAACAAAAAACAAAACCTCAAGACTTTATCCAGTCCTGATATGAACAGCTAACCACCATGCTGTCTGAGAAACAATTTCTTGATGATTGCAAAAGTTACGACAACAGAATTCATTTCCACAGTTTAGGAAGGTGTGAGTGTTCAAGCAGGTGCACAAAAGCAGCAAACGGTTAAGCAACACAACAGTCCTCAGACTAAACACATATAACATTGGTGTTGCTACCATGTAAGTGCAAACCATTTCATTCTGTGGGAATGTGCTCAGACCCCCTGGAAAATGTAGACACAACTACTCAACAACAAAATGGGTCGTCTTCTGGATGTGCACTTTAAACAGCCTCAGATATCAGACATAGCAAAGTCCACACCTACAGCTCAAAACAAATTCAACAGTCAAGGTGAACACACATCATGACGTATGTCGCCACTGAACAATTATAGACGAGGTAAATGTGCAATTTAATTAAATGTTTGAAAACTCGGTGCATTATTTATTTATAACGCAAATGAGCAGAAGCTAACGTACTAATTAATGTAACTGTACAAGGCACAAAATGCGAGTAAAGTGCTTCTTGTTGCCAAGGAACAGATGATCATAGGTGAGGTAAATGTGCAATGTAATTAAACATTTGAAAACTCTTGTAAAACATTCGTAAAAGATAATAGCCTTCTCTTACCAGCTTAGCCTAGCTGACCTGCCGTTACTGTTTTTGTTGTCTCTCACAGTCCAAACAAGGAGTGCGAAGTAGAGTGAAAGTTATGGTCTCTCTTTTTATTCCAGGGCATGGCTTTCAGTTTGAGAGCATGATTTCTTAAATTCACTCATTCTCTAAGACAGTCTCTCTCATTTAGATCTTCTTCTTTTACAGCGGTTGGCATCTGGTTTAATGGTGTGCTACCACCACCTTCTGTACCAGAGTGTGACTCAGTACTTCATTCAGGATACAGGAACAGCTTGTCACATGTGTAGACAGTGACATCTTGTAGCCATAGATGATAATGCAGTATTTTTTTCATATACAAGTCACTTCAGCATATAAGTTGCAGGACCTCCCAAACTAGTAAAAACAAAAAACAAAAATGCAACTTATAGTGAGGAAAATATGGGAATCATGGCAACTACAGCCCATTTTATAAAATGAACATGTAGTTTTGAAATTCTGTATGTCATCTTTCATTTTTGTCATAAAGTAACAAAAATACTTGAGATTCCCTGATATTTTATGAAATATGCATTTGAAGGTAAGCAATCCAACTTTTGGCTTATTCGGATTTATCACAGAAAACGAATGTCTTCATTAAACACAAAATTGCATCGCATTGCACAAAATCAAATCCCACTGAATCATCCATAATAAAAAGTATCTAGATACGGACTGGATCGTTTTATAAGGGAGAGGATGCACACCCCTAATGTTCTAAATAATGCGAATGAACGACTTTTGTATAATCAGAATATTTAATAAAGTTCCCAGAGTTATTGAACAAAAATGCAACAAAATGCTTTCATATAGTGAAAAAAATACATGCATAAAGTTTCTGCATGACAATTATTGGCAACCTTTGGTGAATTTACAGTAAATTATCACTTTCACAGGCCATTTTCTTTAAACTAATTAGGGGGGGAAATTAATGAGGATATCTCACCCTTTTTTTAAAAATAAAAATAGCTAAATTATTCATTATGAAATGCATTTGGAAAGGGACACAACATAAGAAATTGAAATCAACTGTACCAGAGGGCATCCCATGCTGCCTCAGAAATCCCATTAGCAATCGAGCCACCAAAGCTTCATACCCTGGCCTCCCTTCATCTCCCATCTCACAGTCTCCTCATTCAATCTTCATTATCCCTCCCAATCGTTTTGCTCCTCTACCACTCCTCTGGGGTCCATTAAGGCCAGAAGACCGCATTAAAGGAAAGATCAATGTTTTTACGTTATCCTTCTTGCTGTTCCGCAACCAATCAATCTTCACTTCATCCGTCACTCTCAGCCCTTCATCCTCTGTGCTATTGGTTAGAGATGCCTGGTCTTGATTGCACTGTTTTTGCTGAACGATCAGGCTCATTACCGATACGCTACGCCAACCACTGCCCAAAGATGTCCGCTCTTCTATGTATACGCATTCATTTTTCACTCACTCTGGACTTTTGAAAGAGGAGAAGCAAGGGTGTGAAAGGATAAAAAGGAACTCTCTTAGGGAGCGCCATGTGCCAGAGGAATTCACAGGGAAAACAAACAAACAAACAAAAAAACAAAACAAAACTGGAGATAAACACACCACTATCGAGCAAACTTGAGACCTGGAAACAGTGGTCCATCTGTCCTGCAGCAGGTAGGTTTTAATTCCCTGCAGGGAATTTATGCACGAGTGCGTTTCTCGTTCTTATCTGTCCTACTCAGGATGAGTGAATATGTTTGCAGTTAAAGATTGTAGCTAATTATAACAAATTTTACAAAAAGCTGTATTTGATGGTCGATTGAAAAAATGTGACTGATTTTCAATCAGATAGTTCAATTTCAAATTTTTAACGTTCCATCCAGTGTGAGTTTTAATACTGCTCAATAAGCTGTGAAACATTTGTGTGAAATAGTTTCAGGGTGATTTCAGTTCTTCACGGTACTTACAGTCCCTTGTCCAGCCACTCTTACATCACATTATCACGACTGGTTACGTTGGTATTAACGCCACTGGACGTGGCTCATGTTTTCTTCCAATTTATCCACTAGTTCTGCTGCCACTGTAGCCACATATTAAGTGTACAGTCACAATCAATGTTTCAGCAAAACGTCAGCATCTGTAGAAAATGAAGTCAGCCTGCAAGCACCGTGGTCACAGGCTGCACAAGGATCAGTCACATGTATTGGACATGTCTGACCGATACAGAAATTAATATCAGTATCGGCTTCTGATACCAGTATTTAGGCCCATCACGTAAAAGAGTAATGAACTTTTAATTCTTAGGAATATTCAGACATTGGATTGTGGACAAAATATTAAAAGCTCCTCAATAAATAAAATATAAATAAACAACAAATACAATGGACTCTCAGGCCGTTGTTAAAAATTGCACTTAAATGAAGGGCTTTAAATAGTTGCTATACCAGTTTGTTCACATCAACAGGGGCTCCTTTTTCATTGGGCTTAAACCCAAAACTTTCCCACATCGGCGGAGCTGTGGAGTGCGGCTTTGAAACCAAGTTCATTTGGACTTATTCTTCCAAACATTATGGCTGGAATTATTGTCACTGTCAAGTAACAAGTTACCTTGACTTCACCTTTTTCACTGTTGCTCTGTGTGCATGTGGCTGAACTGGGGGCACGGGGGGCCTCAGGTGCTGTACTATGGTACTGAAAACCATGCTGTTTATTCTGGCATCAGGTTGGCGACATTCTGATATAAACAAATACAACAGGCAATCAAACCATCAGAAAAATGATCAAGGTCATGTCCATACATCCTACAATAAGTTGATATAGTAATTATCGTGACAGGCCTAGCAGTATTGGCGCACACTAAAATGCCCAGTATAGAAATAAACTTGGGGGGAGGGAGAGACTAGCACTCCAACAGTGAAACACAAATGACTATTGCTTCATCTAATACAGCACTTTGGTATGTCAAGTACGGGAAGGGGGATGTGGGGCAATTTGTTCATTCGTTTTGTTTCCGAGCAAGTACTAAGACAAATGGTGCCTCTGCCAAGGAAATGACAGATGAAAGTAAATGCTAGCCCAGAGGCTACACATAAAATGTAGTGATCAGTGATCAATTACATGAGGGGTTCACTGAGGAAAGGAAAATTAGATGGAGTTCTTACTAAACTTAAATTTGCACATAATGCACCAATCAAAGCCGTCTGCAAAGGTTTTTGTTTTGCAAATCTGTACACACCTTTTTTCAATTACGAAATGTATCACTTTTACTAATGAGTGGGTACATAGAAAAAAAACAAGCAAATTTAAAAAATAAAAAAACCCAAAGAATAGGATCACTTGGTCTTCAGCATGACTAACCTCTCCGCTACCAAATGCATGGTTGCCATCAATATATTTTGTTAAAACCAAAATTTATTGTTAGAATGCCTTCAGTCATCACTGGCTGATCTCAGGATGCATGTGCACCGATTATTTTCTTGAAAGTTTGACTCCAGACCCTTCTGTGAAGCATTTCAAAACAAATAGAGGCCCGGCCAGACGTGGCCCGCAGGCCACAAATTAGCAGCCCTGATTCAAGCGCAGCACAGCAGTTGATTTAACAAGCTGCTGTCTGACAAAACCATCAGGCGGATCATCAAAGTTTTATATCTTTTTTCAAAATGACACCTTGCCTTCAACAATGCAGATGTTTGGCGTGAAACAAGCGTTATTGAGGAGTTTTAACAGCACCAACGGATCACGCAAATGGTGAGAGAGCGCTTCAAGGAAAAAAACGTCTGCAGCACAACAGATTCCAGGAGAGAGGAGGTGGACAATAATGTCTGACTTCTATTAAGTCGATAGATTTAAAAAAAAAAAAAAAGCAGATTAATGCTCTGTCAAATCACTTCCAACAATGTTAATCCACAGAAGATGGTGTGTGTTAGAGAATGCCACAATCAAAGTGCTGCGGATGCGCTGAAATGATTGACGTCCAAATTAATTAATATGTAGGGTTATTTAAAAAAAAAAATCTGGGCTAGCGGAGGTTCCTGTTGGACTGGTGCGCCGCCAGGCCTATAAAACTGTTGGGGAAACACTGTGGACTGTATTCACAATTTTAAACTTGATTGCATTTTTTCGCTGTCAAGTCCTGAAGTTGAAATCGCCTTGTTCTGCACCTTTCAGGGTAGAACTGGGTGTTCTGTTCAGGGTGAAACGTCCTTCCTGCAGTCACCAAGATTCTTCCAAAAGATGCAGTTTATTGTAAAAACTGGAAATGTTATTTGAAATATGACTGTGATATTATGAACGGATAGGACTATAAGAAGAATGGATCAATTCTGTTGAAATATCCACTTTCCTAATAATTCAGTTCTTCCCAAAAACTTCAATTGGAATTTCTTCCTCAATTCTGTTGGGATGCGACTCAATGGTGAAACTTGAAAATAATGTCTAAACATATAAAAAGAAAACGAGCCAAGCCTCATACAATGAGAAGTACCTGAAGGGATCAGAAATGGACCCATGATGCAGTGAATGTCCTCAGTGCTCCTTAGGCCAGTTTCATGGTTCTGTTTAGTGGAGACAGGATGTTCAATCTGTTTAGTTTGAGATGCATATGGGTCAATGACATTACAGCTCAGATAACCTGAAACTGATCGAGGTCGGTGGATGTAGAAGGCTCAGATGAGGAAAAACGGGCTGACTGGTCATCGATCAATATAGGAGACTGGTTATAATGAATGGTCAATGGCACTAACTAGAGGCAATTTGGACCCAATGACTGTTTTGTAAAAACCACTCATACAACTCTTCTCTCACTTTGGCAGTTATAAGAACCCAATATATTATGGTTGTGATCCAGATCGAACAGCAAACCAGCGTTTACATTTCTGTGTTCCCTCGCAATGATCCTCTTCACCAAAGCCTATTTAAGTTATGAATTTTCTCAAATAATTAGGAAATGACAGAGAACCTAGTCATGAGATACTGAACTCGCAAAACAATGTGTGCGACGTTTTGGTCAAATTAATGAAATAGCTGCAGCTGCCATTTTTGAAGTCATTTTAGCCCAAATCACAGCACAGACAGTGACAGTTTTTCTGCACACATACTTCAGGCCCAACTTACTTGAGACAGATACTGTGTGGTTTATTTGTTTCCATGATTCTGTAATAACACAAACACTTTCTCTGAAATCAATTCCACGGGTGTTTTGCCAATCAATAGCTCATCTCAAGACAAGTACCAATTTCCTGATCTTTGGACGGAGGGAGTGAGTAGGGGTGTGTGTAGTAGCTATTGGTTTTGGAAGCCTGTACTTTCATCTCTAAACCCAGTACTCGACAGGTGTTATTGTTAAATCAATGGAGACTTAACGCTGTAAGCAACGTTAAGTCCCCATTAAGTCAGGCTATAGTGGAATGAATCACTCCAAGACAAGCAGAACAGTCGACCCAGTCTCCAATTACAAATTGTGTTTGCTTCCAAACTTTTTATGGAAAAAAAGGGGGGGG
>OMMV01044088.1:0-11250 GCA_900302635.1 Chatrabus melanurus | reverse complement strand
ATGGACTAAGCCACATACATCATTGGTGTCTTCTTACCCTGACCTTTAACCTTTGCCTTAATTCTTTAGTCACACAACACTCCTGATACTTTGTTTTTGTTGTTCCATCCAAACTTCACTCTGTGGGTTATTTCTGCACCCAATTCGCCATTTTCAGCTCCAACTGATCCTACGTATTTAAGCTTATTCACACTTATTAATACCTCTCCCAACAAGCTAAATTCTGAATCCTGATCTTTAATTAATGTCAAATATTTTGTCTCCTTCGTGTCAATTCTCTATCCTCTGCCTTCCAAAGCCCTTCTCCATTCTTCTAGCTTCCTCTGTACGCCCTCCACTGTGGTGTGTGTGTGTGAGTATCATGGAAAGAGGTGTGATCCAGTAAGAGCAAGTGAACAATGTGGGGGAACAGGTATAAACTATGAACAGGATTACAGAGAAAAGGAACAAAGATGAGATTTTGGAGAAAAGACGATAATGATGACAGAAGGAAAAGCGAGAAGTGACATGTTTGGAAGCAGGAGGAGGTGAGGAGGAGAGGCTACAGTGTATAGGAGGATTGGCGGAGAGTAAAGCAAACACAATGGATTTGGACGGCAGAGTTGGAGTCGTCCAAATCCCCCGAAGAAAACAAGAGCGAAGCACAGAAAGACAGAGTCCTGCACGAGGGGAGATAGAGGTAAAAACCACACCGGATTGTCATTCACAGCCAGAACCAGCCTACATTCTCTGCACTCTCCCTGGCTCCCAAACCAACAACTTTACCCAGCATTCCTCCAAACGCACACACCGTGCAACCGATGTGTAATCCAAATTCCAAAAGCATGTAATTATAAGAGTTAAATTGGGAGCAGGAACTGTTGTGCATTGTGCATGGAAGGTGCTTAGTTAGAAAATACGCTTTCAGTTCATGCTAAAGTCGCAGAGCGAACACATGACGGTGACATTCAGAAACATAAACCTGTTAATTACACCTTAAAATGCCATGTTATCGCGACCGGAAGGATGTCAAATATGCTGCAAGTCTCTCAAACACAGCACTGCAAAATGCTGTGACTGTCAACAGAAACATTTAACAATGTTCTTTTCACACACTGACAAACTTGGCGAGGAACGGTCACTAGTGGAAAAGTCTTTCTGCTGAACTCCAGTACATCAATTAATGTCACACAGCGTCTCAGCAGCTGAAGGTTGATGGATCAGTTTGGGTTTTATGAAAACACACCACATCATTCTAATGTTTCTCATGTTGCACACGTGGAAGTGTGTGTGGCTGCAGCAAAAGTTGGATGCCTTTTAATTTTCTACCTTTGAAGTCAGAGAGAACTGCGATGATTGTTATTAGGGATGGGCCCGGTCATATCATTATTGATATACCGATAGAAAATCTCCCCATGACAGGAATTTGTCATCCTGAGATATAAACAACATAGTTGATGATCTGTTTTCATATGAACCGCGTGTGGGAAGCTCATGCAGAATGAAAAGAAGCACGACGGAAGGCGGAGTTCAAAGCGGGTGACCATAAAGGACGCGATGATACAATGTGATACTGCCATGTTATAAATGCATCAATGTGATGAAGAAGGGTTTGCTGAACAACAGAATAATGCATGATATCATGTTGTGGCAGAATTACCATCGTTAGAACAACAGATCAGTGCGTTTGAACCCCGGTCAGGACATACATCCAGTGAGGGTCTCCAGGCTTGACCCCCAATGCTACCCAAGCCTACCTCAGAACATGAGCGAGAAACATAGAACTAAAGCCATACTGGCTCAGACGTCACCCTGGTTAAGAAGGTCCGCGTCAGATGTTGGGGAACCAGAACATACTGATGAGCAATGGGCTACTGGAAGAAGACATACATGGACAAGAATTAATGCATTGCTACTATGACAGCGCATATTTATATATATATATAAACGCTACTTTGTGAGCACAAGATGCAGTTTATTTGCACGATTTGATTAATTAGTTTCTCTGTCTAAATTGAGTGACACAGAGTGAGAGATGTTATTATTGTGTTTATGTGACCAATAACAAACATAAATATATTTATTGATCACAAAATAGATTTTGTTTGCTTCGGGAGATACGTGCATGCAGAGAAATGACTGACTTGGTCGTATGCGCTGAGACAATTATTTAATTATTTAACTTGTGTGCAGAAATTAACCAAACCAAATCAAACTATGGGAACAGATTATATGTTGTGTGCACACATAGCATTAAAAAAAAAAAATTATTCATTTTTTCCTCTCCATGGCCCTTGATGTGTGCACGTTGGAAATCCGGTCCTTTACAGCTGCTAGAGTTTTAAGTACACTGAAAGAAGTGAGTTGTTGCACCAACTTAAAAATGTGCTTCAATCAACAGAATGAGCAACAGGGAGGAGTGTAAATAAATAAGTGAACAAGCTATCAGGAAGCTGGGCAATGTTTGCATAATTAAATATTACATAGATTTTATCATTGCTGAAGCGCACATAGTGAAGCCAATAATGTAGAGGAAATTCCCCCACATGCAGTCTTGCAAATATCTGCTGTGAGGATTCAGAATTGTCAAAGAATGGACAAAATTGCCCTGATTTCATTCTCTGCCGAGTCAGTTTTGGAAGTCGCCTCCAATAAACCAGCAGTGCTGTTGGTTTGTGGACAGAAAGCAACCTGGAAGTGGAGCAACTTTGTTTTTGGAAGCTGACATTTTCTGCTTTCACATCATCTTAACTCAAAGTAAGTCTGATTTTATGCAAAACAGCTTAAACACACACACACACACACACAAAGAAAATGGGTTTAAAACAGGACAGGGGAATAAGTCGCACAAATACATCACACAGGAGCGTCTGAATGAAAAATATGAACACATATGAGGGCATCTTTATTTTTATTTCATCTTAAACCAAGAGTCGTGCCTCTGCAGGGAATCACTTTAATTACGTGCATTATGTGCAAGTGTCTGTGAGTTTTGTACAGTTAGAAAGATGAACTTATTGACGAATGTTTTAAACACACAGTGAAGATCATTAAAGCTCGACATTAGATTGAATTTAGAAGTTGTAGCCCAGAGGACTGAAAATAGGGCAGAAAACAAGCTTCTGTGATTGTATTTGTATGTTATTAATCGCTCTCTCTCTCTCTCTCTCTATATATATATATATATATATATGACTGTTTTTATGTATCTCTGAAGTATATTTAGGTGCATATGTGAATATATTACATTATTATTGTTATTATTACATGCATGGACATAATGAAGACATATAGATGTGTGTGTGTGTGTGTGTGTGTGTGTGTGTACTCATAGTGTCCGTGTGTTTACTGTTGAGTTTAATGATGTGCAAGACGCCAGTTCACTTCAGGGCAACGATTAAGCAGAGAATTAAGCAGAATGGCTCATTGGTAAATGACATAAAACCTTTGGTGAAAACAGCATCACTCACTTTTTGTTGTTGTTTTGTTTTTTTTTTACCTAATTTGTGTGGCCATCCGTAATGACTTTCTATTAACCACAATAAAAGTTGAAGAAGGACTCCTTCCAGCAGCGGACGGGCCTCAGCGGTCGCAGAACTCCAGCTGGGAGCTCCATCAGCGTGAAGGGTTCTACACCGCCCTGTGGCGAAACAGGAATCAAGCTACTTAAAGGACAAGTTCACTTTTCTACAACCTCAGTCACATTAAAACAGTGTTAGCAATTAAACCTCCGATTGCTCTACATATCTACTGCAACTGCAGTCATATGACAGAACTCAAAAACACGTTTCTCCACATGTTCGAATTGCGTATGTAGTTATTAAGGCATTTGTGTATTTAATTAGTATATATGTTGCTGGTGATATAATTTAATATATGGACAAGTTACTGTACACTACATCCACACACAAGAAACTGAGCTGAGCAAACTTATAAGACCAATGTAATATTGATATAAATCTATGTATTAAAAAAGAAAACACACACACACACACACCAAGTTGGCCACAATTCCTCAAGTGTCTTTTACTACTGAACTGTCAATGATTTCAAAAGAAAGTTATTGCATTGCTATTTTGAGGGCACGGTGGATTTTTGCAACTCCCGCGACTGCTGCTCCAGTGATTGTCATAAATTAACGTTCTACGAAGTAATTTTTCAAAAAAAAAAAAAAAAGATTTCTTGCAAACAAGGCAATCATAAAAGGTGAGTACGACACTCAGAGGGTGACTAGTCAATGTTCCAAAGGCCCATTGGTCCGAAAATCTATTGAATTGAGTAACAATTTGGGTCAAATTAGGGGTATATTTAGCCTGTTAGGGTGGGTTCCATAAAAGTAACTAACTAACAAACTCTAACCCTAACCCCTAACTAACCCTAACCCCTAACTAACCCTAACCCTAATTTTCGGACCAATGGACCTTTGGAATAATGACCCGTCCCCCACTCAGAGACTTGATTGTTAACCATGTTTTAACATGTCTAAAGCCGGCCATACACGACACAGTGGCACGATGCAATACAACACATTAACGCAGAACAACAGTGAACACATTACAGACTGAGTCAATCAGTGACTCGCCAACTGTAGTCCATTTTACTGGGCCTCTGCTTTTCACCTCTAACTGGACTCTATATGTATATGGTTGCTTAGCTGCAACATTTCTGTCTCTGCATGTGTTGCAAATCTTTGTTGCACTATGTTTTATTTGTTATTTTGTTAGTGTTAGCATGACCAAAGCAGAGTCTGGTCTGCTTGAGGTTTCTTCCTGTTATAAAAACACCTGAGGGAGTGTTTCCTGACCACTGTTGCCGATGTGCTTGCTCAGGGGGTGGGTAAGGTTAGACCTTGCTCGTGTGTAGCGCCTTAGAGGGCCTTATGTTTTGGGGCTATTCTCCAGTGGAATGTAATTCCGTTACCGACAAAATCCCATCCAGCATAAATAAATGGCCATACCGGATTGTCATATATGGCTATCCAGTACAACGCCAAATAAAACAGCTAAGTAGCCATGTATGACAACCCAGTATGGCCGTTTATTTACGCTGAACGGGATTTTGTCGGTAACGGAATTACATTCCACTGGAGAATTGCCCTGTGATTTGGTGCTGTATAAATAAATTGAATTGAATAACCACGCACTCACACACAAGGCCATGTTTTACCACATCGAATGCTTGAAATGCTACTGCTTCCGCACAGCATACAATTTATACAAAAACACATTTGTAACTGTGACTGAAGCAAAGTGAGAATCTTAAATTTCACCAACGTAATATTTAAGTTGTAAGGGGTTCACCATTCACAATTTACAGAGCCCATTGTAACGTTTACGCCGTGTATGACTTTTTTGAGAAGCACGTGTATCTTTGAGTGGATGTGGTGTAAATTCGGTCTGTACACTCACACACACACACACACACACACACGTTACAGCGTTTAATGTGAAACATTTCATTTAAGGGATGCGACATGACAACCCTTGATTAAGTGCTGAAGTACATGACAATATATTTGGAGCACACAGCTGGAGGGCCTGGAACACAGCGCCTTCTGTTTGACACCATTAACACCTAAAACCGCTCTGCACAAAAATACCCAAACACACACATATTACCAGGCTCATGGAAGAGTAGAATACATGGAATAGTGTTACATAAAGACAAATACATAAACTAATAAAATCAGATTATAGACACATTTTGAAAAATTAGGACTATTTTCAAGATTACGCTTTTTTTTCCAAGTAAATATGACCTACGTCTCACAGCAGCGCCTCTTGTTCAGTGAAGCATAGTGGATGTTACTGCTCCGCACTCCCTTCTCTGAAGGCACTTCAGCTGTTTCAGAATTGGATGATTTTATCTTTAGTTCAGTTTAAGTTTAGTTCAGTTAGTTGAGTTTGAGACATCTCCAAAACCAACACATTTATTCTGTTGTTAACCCCAAAAAAAAGCATAAAACCATTATTAGAGCCATTATTAAACTGTTATTATCATGTTTGAAGTCCATTGGGAATTATTTGCATGAAGCTATTGATTAAATCTTTTACTACTGTCACATCAGCAAATTAAGTAAATACAGGAGAATGACAACAAATGAATTCTGCAATTGGCTGCAGTTGATTACCGATGTAATTTAAGCAGACATAGCTCCTGTTCACCTTGCATGGATGCACGTGAAAAAAATGCTTTTGCTGTATGAGAATCTTGCTGTTTGTTTTTGCAGAAAAGGGAACAAAATTAATGTTGTGCAAAAAAGCTCTTAACTTTTGTGCAGTTATCGTAAATTATTGTCACACAGGATTTCCGACCAAAATCCAATTCCTTTCAACATAATGATCCATAATCACTGTAATTACACCATTTTTTTCCCCCCAGGACGCGAGACACTTGCTCAACAAACCTGAATGAATTGGTATTGTTGAGGTAAACTTTGGTAAGCTTTTATGTGTCCATTTGAGTTGTTGACCTTTGACATAATGAAAGTAAGCAAAGGCATTTTAGGGAGTTGTATCACAAAATAGAGTTTTATAAAATGCTGCAAAACTAAAGTATAAAGTGTTCCAAAATAAACAAAAAAAAGATCCACGTAGTGTGTGCAAATGTCACTTGTAAGACTAGACTATATAGCATATTTACTTTGCTTATTGTCCCCCGTCAACCCAGGCGAATTATTGCATTACTCACAATAACTCTTGATAGGTTGAGTACACGGCCACCAAATTTGTACCACAGATGCATCCCGTGGAGGTCTCGGACGAGTTCAATGATGAGTGACCTTGACCTACTTTCCAACGTCACAGAGCAAAAAAAACAACAAAAATAACAGTAATAGCTTTCCATACATTCAGTGCACGGTCACCGGACGACGGGGGATACAAGGCCTTCAGGCCAATATCCTGTTTTTTTAAATTATTGTAATATCCTACTGTCACTGCAGTTTCCCACAAGTCACCTAAATAAAATTTAAAAAAACTGTATTTCTCTCATCTTTTCTGGACATTTTGGCATTGGAAGTAAACCAGCACATCACAAACATGCACTAGACTGTCCTGATACATGGTGCCTGTGTGCAGATTAACACACAAGCATGCGCATTGTTGTTCGTCATCCACATGCACACAATGCGCAAAATATAAACTTGCAAAGGTATCAATTTTGGAAAATGCACACAGTCCCACAAACATGCAAACACACACACACTTTGTTACAGAAAATCTCATGCATATGAAGGAGTCTTGGCACAAAAAGGCCTGTGGGGGAATTTTAGCTCCGTATGCTCATGTCTCATTCTGATCCCCCAGGGAGCACAAAAGTCCTAACTGATGCCCAAAACAGAGAGAGAGAGAGAAACCAGAAAGTGAGAGCGGGAGAAAGAGTCCTGATGCCAAATACATTGACGGATTTATCTCGGAGCCAGATATGCATGTGCATGTGCGCGCACACACACACACATCACTGTGGAGCCACCTAGACCCTGGCACCATTACCCACAAGTCTTGGTGTGCCAGTACCCATCATCCCTTGCTTCAATCTTGAGCCCAGAAGGTGAAAGAGGGTGGAATGACGAAAAGATGAAAAAAAAAAAAAACAGTACAATTAGGCAAGTGAAGGAGCAGAGAAACAGAGAACAGAAATGAACCAATAAAAATATATATTTATGATGTCTTTTTAAATTAATCTATGCTGGATAACTATTTTTTCTCTTGTGTTCAATTTTCCAACATGATTACAACGCTACTGATTGTGAGCCTCTTTCTTGCACTCTTCATGTCAGCCATGATTAGCACAAATAGTTCAGTGGGGGGGAAAAAAATAACCAAAAAACATTCATATTCATTATTGTGAAGTGAAAGCTTAGCGAACCGACAGCATCAGCAATCTCAATTTAATGATTTATCAGCATGAACTTAACGCGACGAAGGATGAAAAAGTGTTCTTAAACTTCTCACGGTTTGGAAAATGAGCCTCACACTAACATCACATGTGTGCTGACTGTACTGGGCTCATACACACCAGCGGTTCTTAAATTACGGCGACGCACGGAAAGAAAAGGAGACTGTGATTAGGGAAGAAACATGAGGAAGAAATTCTCCCTCTGCCGTAAAAGTATGGAGTACGCCGTCTGTTATACTGACATGTTATAGCCAACTTTGTCAAAAGTCACTCATTTTTATGATTTTTTTTTCTCCCCAAGTTGGAACACCTGGTTTTCGCGCGCGTGTGTGTGTGTGTGAGAGAGTTTATAGTGTACTTTCATGTACTTTCACCGGGGGGGTGAAGTATTGTTTTTAGTGGCTCTGCGTGTGTGTTTGTCTGTGTGTGATTCCACACTTGGTAATTCTGTCAATGGTAAAGGTCTGTGACATCTGCAGAAGGGCATCCAATGTTGCTTGCACCACTTCCAACTCTGGGAGTTCTCTCCACTGGTCCTTCAATCGGTCCAGAGAAGCAGCAAGGACAGCCATGTTGTTCGTCAGAGATGTCACTTGGACACCCCCAGAGTTCCTCCTCACCCATCAGGAGGGACATTCAGAATGGAATGAGGCTGAGCCTAACCCAGATACTGGCTGTCCCTCAACATGGCAGTAGGGTGCATAAGCCATGGCTGGCAGTTTAGCACCCGCATTGCACTTCACTCACACCGAGTGTAGTGGAGGATAGCCTCCAGCTGAGGACAGACAGTGGTCAGTCTGCACTTCTGGCTCTTACAGGCGAGACCAGAGGTGAAGCCCTTCTCTAGACCCACTGCCATAGGAGGCGGAGGGGAGGGGCATATCCACCCATGTGTCCACCATCCGAGAGAGTTGGCTGAGAGTTGGCTGAAACGGATGGTGTAAACGGCATTATTGAAAATCTGTCGGTGGCTGCGCAGGCATCAGCTCGGGACAGATGACTTGCGTCCAGGCAGCAGAGGTTTTGCTATCCTCCAAAGGTGCCTCACAAGGAGACTAGTTGTTGGACATTTACATGGAGACAGCAGAGGGTTACTGTCCGAAGATGCTATTAATGTAGATGTGGCAGATGTGGCAGAACGATCAGTCATCAGAGTGACTGAGTGCAGAAAAGAGAGGAGCCGCCTCTACGACCGCCTTACATCGCATCACCAGGATCGACCACCTGGTGGATGGTGAGTGCATCTGTCTGTGTCAGGGGCCAATAGCGAAGCCCGTTTTGAGAACAGAGCATGTGTGAAAAAGAACATCTCAGGCCTTGGCTATGTGGCTCAGTTCATAATCCCAATGAGCAGATGTTCCAGACAGAAACAACCATTTCAAGGCATCAGCTGCTGGTTCATCTGCTGCCTTGCAGTAAAACAGCCTTTCAGTGCAGTTCTGCCTTTCTTCTGCTTCAGTGGCGGCTCTACATTTCCATTTAACTAGTTTACTGCTGACTGCACATCAGTGGTCCTGAAGCTTATCAGGGTTTTTGCATTCTGTTTACAAGACTAATTGTCACATCTGTGTGAGTTTGTGTGTGAGACTCAGAGGACATCAGACAAAAAAGACAAAAAAGAAAAAAAGCACCGCGACGTGAAAGCTCATCTGTCCTCACCTCTTTCCAACACAAAGGTTTAACACTGTTCACTGTGTGGAGCCAGAGTCAAATCTGACACAGTCATGTGAATGAACTCACACTACATTTACCTTATGTGGGGACGTCAGAATATCAAATGCATCGATTCCAGCTGACATGTGTTTAAACTATCCCACCTATGTGGTTTTTTTTCTGTGTGTGTCAGAGAGAGAGAGAGATGAACCTAAACTCGATGACCTTCAGAGAGTCTCTGAATGAAATAAGTTATGAAAATTGTGATTTCTAGATACACTATATTACTTAAACAGAACAATGACAGCATCCCGCCTCGATGACCTTTGCCCTCGGGATAATTAAAGGGAAGCGGGGGGGGGTGTAAAGGTTCACTTTTGAAAACACATTTGTGCATGCTAGATAGCTATTGACACAAACAAGATTACCTAAACAGTTTTCTTGATTACTTCCACAGCTTTAAATCTACAGTAAATATCATTTTGTATCATACGAGCTATAATCTTCAAACTGAGACAACTTTCTGCACCAAACATGGCTTCAGTCAACAATGTCCGTAACTGTTAAGCTGGTCTCCCATTGCCGATATTTGACACCTGATTGTGTACGTTTTTGGCACACACACACACACACACACACACAAAAAGTCGGATACCTAATCGGGGCCTGAAATGGGTGTAATCTGTGGTAAAAGTGGCGTTGTAGAACACTGTGAGCAATCAGGAAATATGTTTTAAAAAATTGTGATGTCGGGACACATGATCCTCAAAATGTGACTAATCGGATGTAATTTGTGCAGCCTCGCCCAGCGGTCATTGGACGAAAGGCGGCGTACTCCCTGGACAGCCCGCCAGTCTATCGCAGGGCCAATCTCATTCGCGCTCCCACCCATGCCTACAATCAATTTCAGAGTTTCCATTTCCCCTAGCCTGCATGTCTTTGGAAGTCGGAGGAAGCTGGAACACCCGGAGGGAAACTATCCAAACACAGGGAGAAAGGACCAGGTCGGATTTGAACCCGGGGAGTTTTCCCTGTGAGGCAACAGTGCTAACTGCTAAGGCACCATGCTGCCTGGACAACACGTTCACTTTATTCACTAATTCAATGGTGCGAACCATCCCTTTAGTACTTGGATGAAAATCCTTTGCAGTCATTGACTGTCTGCAGTTTTGAACCCATGAACATCACCAAATGCTGAGTTTCCTCCCTTGAGATGCCTTTCCAGCACTTCACTCCAGCCTCCTTCAGTTGTTGGTTTTTGTGGGTTTTTCTACCCTCAGTTTTGTCTTCAGGAAGTAAAAAAAACGCATGCTCTGTTGTGGGTTAAGGTCAGGTGATTGACTTGGCTGTTGAGGAATATTCCTTTTCTTTGCCTTGAGAAGGTCTTGGTTTGCTTTGGCAGAATGATTTGGGTTATTATCCATCTGCACTGTGAAGAACTGTTCTATCAGCTTGGCAGAATTTGGCTGAATCTCAGCACATAGTATCACCCTATACACTTGAAAAATCATTATGCTACTTCCATCAGCAATAAATATCAGTGACCCAGTTGTAATGGCAGCCATAAATGCCCGTGCCATAATACTGCCTCCACCATGTTTGACAGATGATGCGGCATACTTCAGATTATGAACTGTTCTTTTCCTTCTCCATACCCTTCTCGTCCCATCAATCTGGTACAAGTCAATCTTGGTTTCTCTGGTTCACAGAATCTTGTTT
>OMMV01044087.1:0-11036 GCA_900302635.1 Chatrabus melanurus | reverse complement strand
AAAACCCCATTTAACATCTTTAAAGGTTTTATAATTCTGAAATCCCATCAGCTACAGTTCAAGTTCACTGTGCCTGGAGAGGATCCCATGGGCAAACATTCACCTACATTTCATCTGGATCTCCTCATTCTTCTGGATCTGTTGATATGAAAAAAGGTTTTAGCAGGTGCCGTGCACATATCATGTTCCTGTGAGATAACTAATAGTGCTAGAGACTTTTAACAAACACCATTGTGTTCCTGAGACAATGCGAATTCACTAAAGTGCAAACAGATTTGAGCTATCTTTAATAGCTAGTAAACTAGATCCAGAAGAAAACCGCCATTATGTTAATATTGTTTTTTATTGCTAGGCAACAGGCCAGTCATAGGCAGACACGCTTGGATTTCAAGGTATTTGGAGGTGAAAATGTATTTTAAGGAGAGGGACTTACCGATTCTGCTGATATTGTTTGATTTGCCGTACGGTTCATCATTTTTGCATGTTGCGCGAACAGACAGAAAACAGTGTTACTGCTTTATATATATATAATTACTTTGTGGAATAGTTTACCGGCATGTCATTCTCTCACCAGATGTAAATGTTTTTAAAATTAATTATGACAATTATTGTAGCACCATAAGTGTTTCTTAAATGTTTTTTTTTTAATCACATTAATGTGTTCTGCATGATGTGGGCTTTTTATGTCCAGATTGCATACTTTTTCTCACACAAATAAATGAATTATGAATTAATTATAAAAAATTAGGTAATAAGGTTGAAAAAAAGTGAACTTAACCTTTCAGAGTATATACATTTAAAATAATCGAATGCACTGAAACCTGATGACTGGGGCAAAATGTCAGTGTAATTAATTCTCTTGACAACATGTCTGTCACATGGACTTAAATGCAGTGTTTGCGTGGGCGTGGCTTAACGTGTTTGGGGAGTGGCTCTGCTTGTTCACACATTTCGCCTTCTTGTTCGTCATTACAACTGGCGCGGGCGGATACTCACTGTACTAACATCATAATTACACCGTGCGTGGAGCGCTTTTTGGCTTTGGTAAAACTCCACGTTTTTATTACCGAGGCTACGGTCGCTTCTTTGATAATTAGACCTGCCTGCTGCACTACTTTTGTAAAAGTTGGAAGAACAAGTTTTGAGGAGCGTCGGTGCGCGTGGCTATTTGACTCAGCGCGCGCGCGCGGGGGGTTCGTTCCCACTTTATCCTGGGGTTGTTTTTTTTTTTCCTCCTTTTCTTTTTGTAAGCTCTTCTTATTTTGTCCCGGGTTTGAATTTTTCGCGGACGAGCCGGAGGCAGACCCGCTGCCGGTGTCTTCGTTCTCAGCAGCAGCTGTGGTGCGTTAAATGCTGGACGCACGGCGGATTGACGGACAGCTTTTTGGGCTCAGTCCAACCTCCGTGTGGGCTTCGTCTCACATGAAGCATCTCGTCCTGTTGTGAAAGGTTGGAGTTATCATAAAAACTTTGATTTCATTTTGCCCAACAAAGCCCGGGTGAGTTTCACCGCCTTTCTCCTGCGCGCTTGGATAGAAAACAAACGCACACCGCGGACTCCGCACGGCTGCAGCTGCTCCTTCAGGCACCATGGATGTAAGGTTTTATCCGACTGCTGGTGGAAATTCTATTCCGGGAGATCCACCCAACCTGGATTTTGCCCACTGCCTGGGCTACTACAACTTCAATAAGGTGAGTTGATGGCGTCCTGAAATCCAGGTTGACTTCCAAACACGGAATTGCTCATTGTCCGAGTTGCCAGATTATTGCTGCCAAATCACTTTTGCCCATCAGCCGCTGCCGACTTTCCGCAGTTGCCACAAACTTTGTAGATTAGTAACGTGAGAGCGAATACAAGTGTAATAATTAGTGTTGCTTTTGTTCGTGCACAAACTCTCCAGTGGTGATCCAGAATCCTGCCTGCTGGTTCATATTCTGGAATACCAGAATCCTGCCGGCTGGTTCATATTCTGGAATATAAGATACTGGCTGCTGGTTCCCATTCTGGAATACCAGAATCCGAGCTGCTGGTTCCCATTCTGGAATCCCAGAATCCGGGCTGCTGCTTCATATTCTGGAATCCCAGAATCCGGGCTGCTGGTTCCCATTCTGGAATGCCAGAATCCTGGCTGCTGGTTGATATTCTTGAATCCCAGAATCCTGGCTGCTGGTTGATATTCTGGAATGCCAGAACCCTGGCTGCTGGTTGATATTCTGGAATACCAGAATCTTGGCAGTTGGTTCATATTCTTGAATCCCAGAATCCTGGCTGCTGGTTGACGTTCTGGAACATCAGGGTCGGATCACTGCACCATCACAATGTGATTATAAAGTTTCAAATCGACTCCACTGCCGGAGCTATAATCCTGTTTCATGTATGAGGTTCCACAAATGCTTACTGTGCCCTCTGCAATCTGATTTGCCAGTTTGTATATTTTTCTAATTTTAAGTGGAAAAACTATTTCAAGCTGCTTAACAAGATCTACAAGGTTGCTTCAGTGTAAGCACCAATTATTTCTTTGTTATTAACTTACGATGAGTAATTTTGTCTTTGTAAATATAAGATGAAAACTGGGCTTCACGTTTTTTTTCTCAGTTGCCAAGGAGATGTCTTCAAATTTCAATTGTACAAAATACCTTTGGCTGGTTTTTAATAAGCCCAAACCAGTTTATTGCAAATGTTGAACCAAAAATTAGTCTGTTGGTAATAAAGTAATATCTCAAACCATGGTTTAGATGCAATTGAAGACATTCTGCCCTTAAATATAGAATTGTTTAATTGTTGGTGAATTGTTAAAATGGCATTATGTGATTGGATTAGAAATGTCTAAAGCTTTTACAGAAATTATCTATCTGTCTGTCTGTCTGTCAATCTATCTATTAATCTAATCTTATCTATCACAAGTTTGAAGATGTTTAAAAGCAGTTTATTCAAATTTCAGGGTTCAAATTCTTGTCTACTCGTGCTAGTTTGTCCGAAGTTACATACCCTAGCTTTAAACAAATCAGAAAAGTTGAAAATCTTCCAAAGCTGGAGTCATGGTTTTGTCTCTTTTTATGATAACCTAACAATAGACTTGTTTTTCTGATGTTTTAATGCATACAGATAGTTCTGATAACTAATTTGATTATAGATCGCAGGTCTACTCAGAATCACATTTGATCTTTTCAGAATAAATACACTTTAATATTGCAGTGTGCCCTTTTTTAACTTGTTGCACTAAATAATAAGCCACGCGAAGAACAAAATGTAATATCTCCTCACTCTTAGAATTTTTTTGTATTAACTGATTTGATTTTTGCTGTTTTTGCTTTCACTTGTGTTGAGTAATACTTCATGAACTGTTGGATTATTACAGACTGGAACCAAAAACTTTTGCTTGGTGTCTTGTTACATTATCAGTACTTGATAATTTTTTTGAATATTTCAGTCCATTGTGAATGTTAGCACGGTTATGTGTTTTGGTCATTGTATTTATGCTGTGGGTTTGTACAGGCAAGGGAGCCGGGTTTAATGCAAAGATGTTGACATAGCTTTACTTTTGACATTTTTTTAGTATTGTACACAGAAAACAAAAAATCCCTATTTCCTTATTGCACAAACACACAAAGTGTTGGCACTGAAACTCTTCCTAACTGTGACCCTCGCCTTCAGTGGTCTGAAAGTCATTTCTTGAAGCACCAGCAGTCTGCAGGCGATGTTGCTAATGAACCCCTCCCCTTTACTCAACGTGGTGGTAATCGGAGTCTTTGGCTACATTGGAAACCTGCATACTGTTGGCCCTTTGTCAAACAGAGTTGAGAGCACTGCCCTAGCCCAAACAAGAAAAAGTCAATTAATGACCCTTTATGGAAAGCAAAGATTCCTGCAGATATTTATAAATATGCAAGTTGGACTGTCACTGTCTAAACGTGGAATGTGAACATTTGTGTTACATTGATAGATTATTATTCCCTGAAGTTGTCATAGTAGCCAAGTACATGGAATAAAATACAAATACCATAATACATGTGAAAATTTAAAATGTAAATTAATAAATAAGGTGCAGGTGGCTGTGTGGGATAGGAGTTGGTTTCCCAATATATAGACTGGGGTTTCATTCCAGGTGTGTCTTTCAGGTTACTTATTTCTGTCCTTGGAAAACACACGTTAACTGCATTGTCCCAGTTCCCAGTCCACCCAGCTGTAAATGGGTATGGCCTTGGTTGGGGAAGTAACCTGCGATGGACTGGTCATCCAAGGAGAGTTGTAGACTCTAATCCACTTCATGCTAAGATATCCAGGGATAAGCACCAGTGCAATGGCCCTCAGGGCCCGTATAGGACATAGTTCTTTCTTCAGGTAGGTACCAGGCACATAAGATCAATGGACCTCAAACACAGTCCAAAAGAAGATGTATTCCTTATGCACAAAGGCGAATGTTAAGAGCACATCATAAAGCTAAATAATTAGAAACTCAAGTTCAATGACCACAGGCCTGGCAGAGGAGTTATAAAGTTTGATAGCACTTGCTCGAAATGTCCTCCTACATCATTTCTTTAAGCAGCGAGGTCGAGTCAGTCTGCTGCTAAAGATGCTCTTAACTTTGTCCAGTGTTTTATGTGGGGGTGGGAGGTCTTGTCCGTCATTGCCAGCAGTTTTGCCCAGCATTCTGTGCTCAACCACCTCCTCCTGTCTGACATCTTGGAGCCAACAACAGATTGCCTTCTTAATAAGTTTATATTGTCAGTTGGTATCCTAAGCTTTGATCCCCGCACACCACAGCACAGATGATCGTGCTCGCAACAAGGAGCTAAGCCTCCTCGGGAACTAAAGCTGGCTCAGACCCTTCTTGTAGATGGTGTTGGTAGACCACTCCAGGTTGTTGTCCAGTTGTACACCCAGGCACTTGTAGGACTCGACAATTTCCACGTCCCTTCCACTAATGCAAATTGGAAAAAGTGGGGCCTAGTTCCTCCTAAAATCCACCTGAAATCTCTTGTCTTCGACACGTTCAGCTGCAGGTGATTTTTTATTTATTTATTTTTTTTCCCCCCCACACCACCTTACAAAGCACTCCACCAGACCCCTGTACTCATCCTCCTGTCCTCCCTCCACACACCCAACAATGGCAGTGCCATCAGAGAATTTCTGTCGATGACATGACTCAGAGTTGTACTTGAAGTCAGATGTGTAAGTGGTAAAGTCGAAGGGTGATAGCACAGTTTCCTGTGTCCCTGATGTCACTCAACAGACGCTAGGACAATAATGTCAAAAACATTGGTATAGAGTGGTACACTAATGCTTAGGGATGTAGTCATACTGGGCTGGGACACCTCCAAAATGTCCTCCATTGCTGTTTTTGTTGATTCCATCTTATCCAAGAGATCCACTGTGTTGTTTAAATGCAGATTCCATCAACAAGACCAGTTCCAGCAATAAAAACAACATAGAAAGTTGTGCACGTTGTTCTAGCTTTCTTGATACTTTCTCAATCCTGCCCAGATTATTTTCCACCACAGTGCAACTCTGTTAGCCATCGCATTTGGATGCTGCTGAAGACAGTTACCGGGTTTGTCTCACTGTTTCATCAGCTCTTTGTCATGTGGCCAAGTTGTCATATATGCCGGATTTCATCATGTCTTCATCAGCCATGGGAAATTTTAACTATGTTTCTTTGAATAGGTTTAAGAGTTGGAGTGTTATGTTTCTGCTATTAAATTTCCCAGGTCAGGTGAAATTTTCCATCTGTAACAGTAATTGGCCACATTGCAAAAGGGGGCAGAGAGCGAAAGGGAGGGTGGCGAGAAGGTTCCCATCCAGTTTCTCTACCGGTTACAGTATGTTTGGGAGAGAGAGAGAGAGAGAGGCATGCACTTCATGCTAATTGGTGTCCCTCCACCCCAAACAAATGGGTGCTTTTGCATACGTCTTTCAAATAAGCTTCCAGTTTGTTTGAATCAGCGCACTGAAAGGTAGCATAGTGCAGAGCGGTTAGTCATCCAAAAGATGTGGCATGCTTACAAGTCACAGAGGACTGAATCATTACCTCTTTAATCTATTTATAATCTGTCACAGCATACTTGCATATAGCAAAATTTTTTTTTTTTTTAACAGTTTTTGTTTGTTTGAAAACAGGCTTTACTTTCTGCAAATGCTGGCACATAAATTGTTTTAATGACAACTGTGACGGAGAGACCCAGAGGCACCTTGAAACATCACAGCGTTTTATTTTTTAGTTTGACAGAAAAATCCAAATGATTTGCAAAACGGTAACTAAGTCCTGTGGTCATGACTTGCAAAGCTATTTTTTTGTTTTTTTGTTGTTGTTGTTCTGAGATGATGTAGGCATTGAAGTGTAGCTTCCACAATTTCATATAACTGACTAATGTTCAAATTTAGCAAGTGAATCAACTTGAATTAAACGCTATACTTGTATCAGGACTATTGCATGAATATTTATTCCTGCAACTTTTCAAGGTTTAATGGAGACTGCTGTGTTCAGGTGTATTACAGGACCGTCACAGCAAGGTCTGTCTCTGTTAAAGTACCTCGATTTATGGTTGAACGCAGTCAAGGGCGGTATGCCACTTTTTACTGATTGGCTGTTCACAAACTGGGCAGTTGCAGTGTTTTCACTTTATATGTGGTAATGATTTTTAAGTGTTCCGGGTTCTTTGTGTTGTGTTGATAGCACAGCATTGTGAGACAGTTTGAGTTTTTGGAGCAAGAGCCTTTTTGACTCTTTTTAGTATTGGTAAAACATACATGCGATTGCTTTTAATGGTTTCAAGAAAGGGGCCCTGTGTTATTGCCATATTTATGGCCATCTGGTCTTTTTCCCCCCCCCTTTAAGTAAGTTTAATGTTTCAGATACAGTATTCATTTAGTGCACACTTTCATTGCCTGCAGATGTGTAGTGAATGAAATTGCCCACAGGTGTTAATACAAAACCTTTCACCTACGCTGGTGGTAACGCTTGTGATTTATTGGCGAAACTACTGTAATTCCAGCGCAATTGAGAAAACTGGTTTCAGTTGGGAACTGATGTGATCAGCATGGTAGTAAAGCAGACAGACAAAAATCACCATAGAACATTAAGTGTAAACAAACATTAAAAAAACAACTAAAATTCATCTGTTCATGATCGTTGTTGAAAGTTATAAGCTGACGTGTGCTTCATGAAGGATGTCCGTGTGCAAGGCTGAGTCGCCACGAGATGTCAACAACAGCCACTTTTGACTTATAGAAATGTTTTTACTGGGGGATGGCTGTGATTACAAATTATCAAGTGCTACATAATTCACTTTTTAATGTGCCACCTCCCCACCACAATGTTTTTTTAGTACTCTCACCTGTGATTAAATAGCGTATGCTGTAAAAGCAATAATTAGAAAGCTGATCAAATTTCATTGGCATGATGATCTATGAGAGCTTCTGCAAGTGGAAGGAAATGGTAACAACTCTGAAAAGGTCCAAAACTCCTCATCTCATAGTGCAAACTGTAAAGTTTTTTTTTGTTTTGTTTTGACAACCAGTCCAGTAGAAACCAGTTCACTATTAGGTAAAATTGTTTAAAACCAGGCAAAAGCAACCAGTTCCTGCCACCCAACCAGTTTAAAGTGATTTGAAGACTTTTTAAAGTATTTTGTTCTTCATGTAGAAAAGATTAACATCAGATTATGTGTAATTTTTTTTTCAGAACATTTTTTTCATTGTTTTAGAGGACTTAAATATGGTAAAAAAGAAAAACCAAAACAAGTCAGTATCTGGCATAAACCAGTGTCAAATGTGTGACAAGATTTAAAAGCGGTTCAATGCATTCTGTGCTGGTCATTAATAATAAAGCAAAATCTTTTCAACAGGCAGTTTAAAACCAGGTTATCATGACAGTTGAAACAAGTTTGTCACCCGGGCAAAACCAGTTAACTCCAAATACAACAGTAATAAACCAATCTTAACATTTGAAAACCTGGAACACCTTAAAAATATCACTTTTTAAAAAAAAGATTTATTGCTTAAACAATAAATTGTATATAAAAATTGTTGCCAATTATTTATACATTGACTAATGCAGGGTGTGACAAGTGCAAATTTGTAGTTTAAACTAGTCAATCTTTATTTTCTTCGAACTGTTAACACGGAACTCGAATATATGGATGATACCGTTGTCGTTCTCATGTTTACATTTTGGGACCATGCGATTTTGTGTTCTGCTTTGTTCGGGAATCTCTGGGTTGATCCTCCAGGACGCTCCTCCAAGTTCTGCGTTGGGCATATTTTGAGTCTTAATTGTGGCCACCAGGGAGCTGAGTCTCAGAAAATTTGTGTATGCGATATCTTGACGAAGATTTCATATATTAAGAAGAAACTCGGCACACAAGGTCACCTCTCTATGACCTCGGATATGTTCTGCATTGGGGATTTTTGATTCTAATTGTGGCCACCAGAGTGCTGAGTCTCCGAAAACTAATGTTTGCAGGAACTCAACAAGGTCTCAGTGGATCATGATCAAAACTTGCTACTGTAGCTTATATCTTGGTAAAACTTTGCACACGTTTGAGGTTGGGTTTAGCCATACAGATTAGGCATTGCCCTTGTTTCTATAGGACAAGTGGGTCAAAATGCAAAATGTTTTAGTCAATGAATCTTTTCTGTTCTATGCCCCATATTACAAACTAGGTTTCACTCTTTTTTTTTTTAATAAGCCAAGTTATGCCTGTACTGGTGTGTTAGCTTTTGAGTGTTTCGAACAAAGTAACAGATGTATGCAGGCAACCTGCTCAGTGGAGCTAATGATTTAGGAATTTTATTGACCTCATAAACTGTGCTGTAGGTGAAACGTAAGCCTTTGTGTCGTTTGCGGGTTCTGCTGCACAAAAGTGTAAAGAACACAAAAACTAAACGCACTTCAGAAGCTGAGATAAGAAGCTTGAAGAATTGCCGTACTGTCACAGCAGTGTAGTCCGTTATTGTGTGCTGTCCTTTGTGGGCCCGGCTTCTTTTGTCTTTGCTTTAGCGGGAGGGAAAGAGTTAACACTCCGCTCAACCAGGGGGCCTTGTGCATCTCTCCAGTGTACACAGCTGGTGCCATTTCATCACACACACATTCTAAACATATCCAAACACAACTTTAAATGTGTGTGTTTGGTGGGTGCGGGGGGGGTAACTACAGAGGCCGTCTGCTTTGTCGAGCTCAACAGTTGATGGATGTGACTCAAAGGCACATGTTAAATGTTTAAATGACCAAGAAGTAAATAGCCGGCGTGTTTTGAGTCTTTTAATTGTACGTTGTCAGGAGGTGCAGCGCAACAGATTTATTAACCACCTAATTTTCCCAGTGAGATTAGAGAGCGTTGTTTTTAGTGCCTGCGTGAAGACGTACTGTAGTTGGAGTTGTAAGAATGACCGCTCTTGTCTGCTCTGTGATGGAGCTGCAAAACCAGACCGAGCACATCTCTTTCCACGCAGAGCAGATGTTCACATTTTTGTTGAACGCACATCTCTCTGCTTCCTGCACAAAGCCTTATTTTTCTTGTATAGATTTCTGCTGAACAGCTGCTGATTGTTCCAAGAATCCTGCAGATTGCTTTAGGATGAAATATGACCGTTTTAGAAGGCAGTTTCTTTGAAGATGTTTTCGCGTTGATTTTTATTAATTTGCCTTTTTCCCGGAGAAGCGATCTCAATGATGGCTAATGGCTTTGTGATGAACCATGGGCCTGATGATTTCTGATTCCTGTCACCACATTATCACAGCTGTCAGTCACTCTTGTCTCTTTGACGATCGCCTTGAGATGTTCACACATGCACACAAAAACACACGCCAGTTCCGTTGTTGTATTTGAATGTGTTGTTCAAGAATAAGGAAATGATTTGCCCCCATAGTTGGTCTGTGGGAAACACTGGACCAGCTTGTTTATGAGGTGGATATGACAAAGGCTCTAAAATCTTTGACAGACATAGACCATTACCCAGATCACCACTCGTAAAGAACTTCTGTAATCCCGCCATCACTTGCTCATAAATCCAGTTCATTACATCTCTTCATACAATATTCTGCATGGTTCATTTAGGCAGACCTCACACACTGAAAGTGTTTCTCAACGGGTGGGTTGCAGACCCACTGGGCTCTGACAAGACTGGAGACAAAGAAGCGCTTGATGTACTCCATTATGATTTCTGGATCAGGGACTTACTTACACCTGCCCTACCACTGAAGCACACGTTTTAATTTTTGTTTTTTTTATTATTTAAATTTTTTTTTTGCCTGAGGCAGCTTGTTAGGAACAGCTCTGCCATTGTTAGTTCCCACTCGTCCCTACAGGGCCACACTGAGGGGAAAACAACCTGCTACTACTCGACTATTTGTCGTCTTGTGATGAGAGAAGAAAGAAATCATAACAGCAACACATTTAAAATCTATTTAAAAACGCTGTTTTTTTTTTTTTTTGTAATCCAAAGTTATCAAAGGCTTTATTTTTCCTTCAGTTGTAGCGCTGTAAGTTCTTGCAAATTTGTTTCAAAGCAGAGTGTGGATTTGGAGTGCAGTACAATCTGTTGCTCATTGATATTGTTCTACTTATTTTTTTCACGTCTGTGGAAATATCTTCAGAACAGAACAATAATAATTTCATTTTCTAATTTATTTTCTCTGCCAAGCGAGGGAGAGAGGAGAATTCTGATCGCCCTCCTCTGCCAGGTGACTGGAATTAATAATTGGATTGGCTATTATAATTTATTTGTTGGAGCTCTCCGTGAACACCATTCTAGTTTTGATTGTGATTAAAGGGTACCTGACACTTGCACGATTTTAGGTCCCGCATTGGCACGCACTCGGGCGTGCCAATGAGCAAAGTGTGCGTGAACTAGCGTGAGGAGTGTGTGAAGTGTGCCGGAGTGCGTGGCATTTCGTAGAGAGAATTTTGAAATGTTAAAAATTTTGGCACGCACTTTTTCCGGGCCATTCTCGTGAACTAGCGCAAACACCGTGCGAACACTGCGTGAACTTGGTGCGAACACTGCGTGAACTTGGGGCGAACACTGCGTGAACTCG
>OMMV01044041.1:0-12043 GCA_900302635.1 Chatrabus melanurus | reverse complement strand
GGGCGACGTCACGTCCTGTTGGCAATAGATGCAGTCTACGTGAATCCTGCTTTGAAACGACGGAGACTAAATGGAAGATAGCGAGACTCGTCTCCAGAAGAGCATTTTGACAATCAAACAAACGTCAACAAAAGGAATCCTCAAGATAAGCCACAGTAACTTTTGACGGACTGGACGGCGATAAGAAACGCCAATATTTAGCTAAATTAGATGCTGCAAGACTGGAGTTCATTAATGCTCCAAGTAGCTGACATTGGCAGATGTTTGTAAGAACAAACCGTAAAACAAACAAAAAGCGGAATATGTACCTATTAATGCAGGACCGCAGCATCTCGGACCTGGTCCTGTAAACCGGTCTAATATACAATGAATCCATGCATTAATCTGCTTATTCAACACTGGATTAACTTCTCCCGATACGTAAAACTTCGACTGATATTTACTGAAATTAACATATCAAATCCAATTGTTTTCCAATAGTTTATTCATGAGACCAGTCGCGAGGAATACATGTGAATAAACCCGGCCTTCCGAATTCCTCGTCCAAGTTAACGTCCATAAAAGCGTCCCATCAGTTTTGCGAAATAGAATACAGAATTTACCAAGGTTTCTGACGTATTTTATGAATAACACAAACTTGCGGAAACACACAGGCGCCTGCTGCCGTTTGCTTCATCCGCTTGGCAAATGTTTGACAAATGCGCACGCAATCGTGTCAAATGGTAATCATCACTGCTGCCGAGATCGGACAGGGTGAGCCGTCTGATAAACATGTGATACCGCCGGAATATCAGACCAGTGTTGAATATGACAACACAACATTGCTAACTTATGAAAAGGTTCCTCGTAAGTAGATTCATATCGCTGCGTCAGCGGTGTATTTATGTGTGTGTGTCGGGTCTTGAGCTGGCCTAGCCTACGCCAACATGGCAGGAGTGAATAAGCGGTGCGCAGACCTGCTCTGCCTTCTGCGACTCGCCTGAATGACCTCCAGCACCGATATGACAGTCATTCACAGAAATGGCTGTCTGCGAGCTTAAAAAAGTCAGTCAAGGTCACGACAATGACAGGTGCACAACTACACTGGAGTACTTTGTCAAGTTTCATTCAAATCCACCACACTGACTTTGAGAAATGCTTCAGACAAGGAATGACCCCCAAAAAAAACCCAACAGACGGCCAGAACCGTAACATCTTGGACTGAAGACGGGACTAGTAATGCCATCATTGCCTCCACCAAGTGACAGAGAAGGCCGATCACAATCCTGGTGTTCTTTTTTGCCCAACTTCAACTCCGCCTTGACCCAAGTATCGTCAGGTCGCCACATCCACCAGACAATAGCCACAGCCAGGTGACATGTGGGCATCCACTTGGTCTTACTGTGATTTGAGAAGCTGGTACCTCCAAGTCAGCCATTTGTCATTGATAAATTATTTTAAACGGTAAATGAATATTTTTCCATTTCAATCCCCCTAACTCAGTGTTTCCAAATCCTGGTCCTCTGGACTTAAAAGTACTGCACGTTTTCCATGTGGCCCTGATCTACTCAGACCACCAATCAACAGCTGGCAACAATGGAGCACACCTGATTTGGCTCGTTATGTGCAGTTTTCGAGCAGGGAGAAATGTTGAACATCATTAACACAAAGGAGATGCGTCAAAAAAAAACAACGAAAAGTTTGATTTTGCACTTTTAGATTTTCCCAAATGATGCTCATGCATATTTGTGAGCGCGTTAACCGAATTACAAACATTATGATCTTCACTGGACTTGTTGAAAAGGTTGGGAGCCCCACCGTGGGATGGGGGGGGGGAAAAAAAAGGTTTCTAGTTTCAGGAATTGTGTTTTAACGTGCGCCCCTCCCATCATGAAACCAATATCATCCATATCCCGGCTGTAAGTAATCTCCCCCCCCCTTTTTGCCTTGTGCGCTACAGTGTAACCGAAGCCGTGCGCAGCGTGGAGACTTTTCTCCATTTTCCTGTTTTGACGGAGGCACCTGTTCTCTCTCTCTCTCACCCATCCTCTCCCCCACCCATCATCCATTCCCTGCAATGCACCAATATCCACACTTCCCTTAAAGTCCACCGCTTCCAGACAGAGCAGTGAAGCTGTGGAGCGTCAACAATTCGTGACATCACCAACAAATAATAATAATAATAAGACTATTTTTGGGTCAGAAATAAATCCCATGATTTAACTGGGTGGATATGTGAGGCCTGCAACCGGGAGGGAGGGTTTGGCATCAGATCAATGAAGGTGACAGCAGGGCATTGATCACCAATGACATGGATTTATCATATTTATTAAAACTGCAATTAAATCATTTCTAATGATCTGAAATGTGCTGATTTGACAGGCTGGTGTTTGTAAACAGTGCAGGCCTCAGATTAAAAAATGTAAAATTCTGTCAAACAGCTGAGAAAAAAGACCGATGGACTGGTTTTAAATTAATATGACGAACATAAAATACTTTTTTTTTTAAAAAGTGACGTTTCGTTCGATAACAAGGTCGACAGCAGGTGCCAGGATCAGAATGCTGCGTTATTTTTGACACTGTGCTTCAAAAAAAACAAACAAAAAAAACGTTCCGATTTAACCGTCTGCGAATTTTTTTTATGTTAATATAAAATCGAATCGTGTATTTTCTTTACCTTCATCGAAGACGACGCGTTCAGCCGCTCGAACAAAGCAGAACAAATGTTTTGATGCTCCGGACACGGCGGCGTCAAGTCAACCAAAACGGCACAAAGTAGCCACTTCAGCTCGCGCCTTTCAAAATAAAAGCCCCGTTTAGATTTAAGCTGCGTCAAGCGCGGCGATGCAACGACAAAATACAGGTTTTCCACTCGGGCACCAAAAAAGAAAAAGAAAAAGTGTGTTATTTAATCAAAACAGTCGTCACAGCAGTGATAGCTGCACACGAAGCAAAAAACTGTCAAGTATTTTTTGTGAATTGAAAAAGTATCACCCAGCACTTCCTGTGCATCAAAGACAAGATATTTTGGGCAGATTTCACATTAATTTATTTATTCTTTCATTATAATTTATTTATTGAAACACGGACAGCTATATAACAATCATTTCAATTAAAAAAAAAACACATTTTGCACATAGTACCACAGCGCTGTAATAGTGTAGAGCTTGCAAAGCAAAAAATGCAGACTGGCATCCAGACCAGCTTGTGTCATCAACTCAAAACCTAAAGAAAAATTAAGCCATCATGTGATGTGCTGCCACCTGCTGAATGGCTCAGGAATGTGCATCCATACCAAATTATTAGTTTCATATTTAAATGCTGCAGTGAGTGCAGGGTCTGTACATGCACGAGCATGAACACTGCTCATATTTTAGTGGGAAACTCCATCTATATAATAAAAATATAAAAATAAAACATGACACATAGGGCAAGAAGTTGTTTGTCTGTCTATATATAGACACCCCCACCCCCAGTTGTGCAATATCCCATTTAGGGACATTACAATTTAATGAAGAAGAAGAAGACGAAGAAAGCTAAGGGGCAAGTACTGCATTTAACCAGTAGGGGGCGATATTTTGACCTCGCCTTCCAAAACTCGCAGACTATCCATCTTTATTTACAATCTATAAGGACCACAATGGAAATAAGTAACTTGTTAGGCTGCTTTTCTCGGCAATATTTTACGTTTCTAATTTGTGTATTTTTTAAATAAAATAAAAAAATCATAGTACTGTGCAAAACTTTTAAAATGAATAAAAATCTGCTAAATATTTAACATTTATAAATAAATTTAAGAAAGTAAACCTGCATGACTACATTTTGCCTTTTAAAACGGTTTCTTTGACGGTGTCGCGTACAATTTTTTTTTTTACCCCCGTATTATTTTTACTCGCCAGGTTAAAAATGCACGGCCATGAATTTTTTTGTTGTTGCTGCCGCCCGTACAAAATTTACCCCCCTCTATGTAATCGTACGTTTTTTGGTTTACTTAGGGACACAAGATACATCTTGTATGTAAATATAATTTAGAAATATTATTGGATCTATGTGTGCAATAAATTGTCTATTTGTAAGAAATTAGCGTATCTTCCGATTTCACAGAGGGGGGAGGTAAATTTTGTACAATTCATGTCTGCGCATGTGCGGCAGGACGTTTTTAACCTGAGGAGTAAAAATTGTACGTGACAACAGAATAAAATAAGTTATTTTAGGTGGTTCCCGGCAATTTATTATCAAGTTGTATTTAATCAGGTTTTTAACAATTTATTTTATTACCATGTTGCCACTGGCAACAGCGTTGTAATGTACTGGGTAGTACACAAACAAGAAAATCAAGATTTATTTATTTAGAAATTCAACATGTACATAAATTGTATAGAATGTATAAATCACGACATATACATTCTTACTGGACATGTAAAATTTCGAGGATAACAATAAAGATGGTTTTATTTTTTGAATGATTTATTTAGAAATTCAACATGTACATAAAAATTGTATAAATCACAGACATATATTCTTATTGGACATGTAAAATTTCGAGGATAAGAAAAAAATATAAATACTTATTTCCATTGTGGTCCTCAAAAAATATTTAAAAAAAAAAACGAAATGACAAGTAATTTCTGAAATCTCATGTAAAATTTCACATTTGATTTTTGGAAACTATCAAAGCAAATAAAATTCTAGGTTGCATTTTTTGGGGGGGGATGACCATTTACAATAATAAATTAAAATGTTACATTCACACATACCCTGTTACCACAATAACTATTTTAGCTAATAATTACAGAATTAGACCTCAGACAGTGGATATAATTGTGTATTTTCATATTTCGCACGTTTGTGTAATTAAGTGGCGCGCGCACGCCAAGTTATGAGGGAAAATTTACTGTTATTTTATTCCCGTTATTTTCGCGACTACGTGACTTTTACTTTATCTTGTCACTTGTGAAAAAAACACGCGGTTTAACGGGTTAATTTGGCAGTGACGAGGCAAATTAAAATAACGCCCACATCAGACTTTAATTTAATAGGATTACGGTCACAGGTGAGCATCATTTAGCTAAGAGCCGCTAGCTGCTGCTAGCTGTTAACTTACCCACAGGTTTAGCAGAATTAGTTCCAGAATGTGTCCAAAATATGAGCAGTTATCGACATCCCCCCCCAAAACGCTGTTTTTCCCCTCTCCGTAATAATAATTATTATAATAATAAAATGTGGTAACGTGTTTAGTGGGAGCCGCTATTTCGACGAAACCTGTCAACAAAGTGACGTTTTGTTTTTACATCGACGCTCTACTGCCACCAACTGGACTGGAGCGTCAATGCGAGCTGCAGACAGGGTTTGGGTCAAAAAGGATCAAATAATGTACCTTTTTAAAAACAAACAAACCAAAAAGTACATTTTGAGAAAGTGGGCCAACAAAATCGAATTTTGTTTGGCAATAAAATACATATAAATATGCATATAGAAAATTTCTGATAAAAAAAACAAAAACAACAAAACAAATCACTGGCTCCAAACTTTTGCAGTTAAACTGTGACCTTGAGTTTGACTTTTCAGCATCACCCAAGGTTAAAAGGTAATGTGACTATTAGGAAGGTGGTGCGACTTCATATTAATGTGTAATACTGTAGTAATTACAGGTGTATCTTTCACCTTTTCCTCAAACATTCAGTATATATTAGCGTTGGGCGATTTGATCTTGGCCTGCGACCTTGACTTCCAATCACTTTTTCTTTGGCCGAGTGTCAAACATTCCACCAAGTTTGATCCACATTGGGTCAAAACCTTTTTTTATTTTATTAATTTTTTTCCCCACATGAACAGACACACACACAAACCAAAATCAATACCTATGCACGTACTACCGCTGTACGCAATTGGAATAATGTTAGTTACCCCATGCTTGGTCTCGCAGAATACGGGTAAATATCTACGGTCTGGCGTAGATATTTGCCTATATTTTGTGAGACCAAGCATGGGGAAACGAAGTTATCCTTCAGTGAACATGAGCTCAAAACACAAAATACGAGATATATTCGCTGCATATTTAGGTTATGAATATTTAGTCGTTTTACGCGGCTAATACGAGGTTTTATTTCATTCCTGTTTGACCAATGCGATTACTTACATTCCTGTTAACTAAAGGATCAATGTGAATATCACCATCCTGGCCAACAAACGCAATCCATATTTGGTCTTAATTAAGTTGTGGGAAATTTGAAGACGCAAACCGTTTTGTGATATCAAGACTTTTGAATAGTCACTAAAATCCTGTGGTAATTAAGAGAGAAATTTGTAATCATCATCTTAACGACAGGAGAGAAAAAAAATGGCATTTTATGAATAAACGGGCAGCATGTGCACAGAAAACAGGATGGGACCAAGAAGCGAGCCTTGAGGCACACCATGAGAGACGATGTTTTTATACATTGCTTTTAGATATATTTTAAACACAAATACTGCTGTGTGTAGGCTTAATGTTTTTGTGTATACGTACCTATGGACCATTCAAGTAGCACAGTTACCATGACATCCAATAACAACCATTAACCAAACTGTATATTAATCATATCTTGGGGCTGATGAGCCTAATTAAAGGTGTGGATCACTTCACACCATTTTGATTCACCATTTGTTTAATATTGTTATTAGGAATGTTTTGTTTTTTGAAAATTCAGACAGTCTGTATTCCAAAAGCAAGACACGTCTAAAAATCTGGAATAGTTTTATTTTAAAAAAAGAAAAAAAAAAAGAAGTAACAATGAACACTTTCCATCCCACATCTGTTTGACTCAAACGTAATCATGAAAAAAGCAGAACTACAAAAAACATGTCAAATAAAGAAAAACAGAAGTAGAATACAATATAACAAGTACTGTGATATTTACAAGCAGTATAGTTTATTATTTTTATAGGCAAAAGGCAAAAAAAGCTGAAGAAACAATGACCTGTGCAAAATATTCCCTCCAAGTCCACAAACTCCGAACGCCTCGTTCCACGTTTAAAACCCAACAGACGGCAAATTTACAAGCAGTGAGGGACGAGATGGTTTCTGACGCTCAGCTTGTGGAAACCCGGTGAAGAAAACTCATCATGAGTGCTGCACAAACTGCTGGTCACCGACGATTATTGTTCGGCCAAACGGCTTCTAATCTCTAACCGCGACTAGTTAACGACAGAGCAACCACAAACACGGAGGTAGAACTAGACGCGTGCGTGCACGCGCGCACACACACACACACACACACACACGCAGAACAACCAGGTGACAAACAGGTGAAAAAAATAAAACGCCCGGAGGCTAAAACACAAACGCAACACGGCGGAAACCTTTGAAATGACGACTTTAAAACAAGCATCATCCAGATAAGATGTGCTGACCTTTGACCTCCACCAGGACGAGTCATGCAAATGCACGCCACTTTTCCAGTCTAGAAAGGCCTAGGCTTTTCTAAAGCCTAGGCCTGGACCCTGTAAAATGCAGGGAGTCGGCATGTTCCGAGCAGTATGCGAACGTGGACAAACAACATTTCGCACTCCTGAACCTGACCGCCACTCGGAACAAGGCTCTGAAACGACGTCTGTGCTGCCTAGCAACCTTGAAAATTACGATAAGGATCAGGGCTTCATTTTTCTGAAGAAATGCATAAAAAGTTTGGGAAATTTTTGAATAATACTTCAATTTCCGGACCATGGCTTTGCACACTTCCGGAAGTCTTGCACAGTCACAGGTCCAATTCGGGAATGTTTCACATTTGCATAGCGTGCAGAACAAAGACTGATAGATGAGTCCGTCCCCTCTGGATTATTAACTTAAAACGAATAAATGCCATCACCTTGTAACTCAACAAATGAAAGAGCTATACGAGGAGAAACCGATTAAGAACTTGGTGAACTTTGATGCACCAGATCAAACCAAAAGGAAACTGTTTGGTCGATGTAATATCCCATCTGCCACCAGCTGGATGGTTCGTGGATGCTGGCTTCATGATGGATTAGGAGCAGGTGTGGCTGTCACCAAGAGAAACCGTTTCCACAAAAAAAAAAATTGTGCAAAATGAGATAAATAAACCGTTACTTTCTGATTGTTTGACAGCAGTTATGTTCTAAAACGTAAATAAGAGTCACACCTCCTCACAAATCCTGCAGGAAGAGTTTTGTATGAATGTAGCCAAAGCAGACACTTCTTCCCTCCCTCCCTCTCTCTCTCCATATGTGGTTTTAAAATGACTTATCTCAAAATGAGCTTATAGTTCAAGTTTCTTTCACTTCAAAAGCCTGGGTCTGGTGGCCACCAAGGCTACTGGTGCATGACTGGAATCACCTCAAAATTTAAAAGGTTTACCAAAACAAAAACAAGCACAACAGTTTCTGAATTCTCGAAAACAAATTGGCCAAAAACAGGTGGACGACTTTGTGGCGAAGAAACAACTTTTAGGTTGACAGTCGTTCGCAAAATGTACAACTTTTTACACTGACAAACAGGCTCATTTCAAACTTCACTTCAACCACAACTGCTCCTAATTTCCATCATGCATGCAATGATGACTATTCCCTATATATCCAGCAGGTGGCAGACAAGCATATACTATATTTATGCAATACAAAGCTACTTTTCCCCCCCTAATTGAGCTGTTGCCTCAAACTTCACCAAATTTTAATCAGTCTATCCTCATTATCTTCCCTTTTAACATGCAGACATACAAAATTATTGCATTTATTGTTCTCGAGTTAAACTGGAAGTCACCATCTAGTCACTCGCTACATTTTACAGGGTGCACGCGGGATTAACAAAAGATACGTGCCAATCAAATTTGTGTTACTGTATTATCGCACCTTATTTCTAATCTGCAATTGATTATATTCCAACAGTGGCAAGTTTTAAACCCTTTATATAAGTACTGGTTATTGTGACGCTGTAATTAAAATACTTATGGGTGGAGCTCGTATGCCCATAAGTATTTTTTTAGTCTTAAACTGTAAGACGTCTTTAGATTTCGTAAGAGTAAATGCTGTTCTGACTTTAAGGAGAAGCAGAATTTTCCAAACAATATCATTTTAGAATAAAACTCATCCCGATTTCGGATATTCAAAACAGTTTCAACTAGATTATCTTAATTTTATCCAAAGGAGAGTCGCTTGAATTCATTTTACTGCCAGTTTACTGCTTTCTAAAGCGTTTAAAACATGTTCGAAGAAGTTTAAAAGCAGTTTAAAAAGGTCATTTAATAGAAATAAGCGAGTCTGTTGGTCCTCACAAATAAATAGACGGGAACTTAAAATAAAACGCGTCACGTCTGCCTCCAATCAATAACGACATTTTGACGTCACCCCGGTATACTCGCCATGTAAGCCCATGCTGCCACCTAGTGGCAGATCACAAATGATTAGACGGTACAAAAAAAGGAATCGCGTGACGACAGATTCAAAGTGGGCGTGTCTCAGCGAGGACACGTGGACTTCTGACATACGTCACGGAAGATAAAGTTTAGTTCCTAACAGGACAGCTTAGAAGTGCAGAGACAGATGTGAGGATTTTAAAGATGCGTAACAGAAAAACCCAACCGTATCCATCTTAAAAAGTTTAGATTAAAAAAAAACAAAAAAAAAAAACTGTCATTTGTGTACAACAATTCAACGCAAGTTTATCTCAAATAAAACACAAAACAAGCAAATTCTCACATCTAAAAAGCTGGAAGAGACAAAAAATAAATAAATTTGCTTTTTTTCCCTTGGTAAATGATTTAAGTAATCTGATTGTGAAAGCAGTCGATTACTGAAGGAATTAATTAAAGTCGATGTAACCAATTAATGTATCATTTATCAACACAGTGTGGGACGTACAACATTTCATCAAGTTACACTGACATGTGGTTTTTCTTTTTCTCCTTCCCCAGAAGATGAATTAATTAATGATGTAGGACAGCACACGGAAAACAATTTGAGAATTTCTAACATTTGGAGTATTTACGATCTGTGTGTTTCTTCCCCGAGTTAACAGAGAATCAAACACTTGAAAAACCTCATGTAACAGGTGCCAACAAACAGAAAGTTTGAGACGTGCTGCTGACGTCACGGCTGTAACACTGTAACACCAAATACAACGTGTCTACGTTCAAACAAATAAAAACTAGTGACACTTTGTAAAAAAACAAAAACCAAATCAGAAAAAAGGGGGGTGGAGTCCTTATATTGACTTTGACTGCTATTTTATTGCAGACTGTATGAACCCAAGATATTTCAGGTTTTGTGTGTTAACCAACTTTTTTTTGGATTGTGTTCCAGGCCTTAAATGCAGGAACGGCTGTAGAATACATGAAATGAAGTTGAACACACAAAAACCTGAAATATCTTGGGTTCATACAGTCTGCAATGAAATAGAAGTCAAAGTAAATGCAAGAACCACTGCGGGGTTTTTTATTTGCCTTTTCCACATCGTCCCAACTTTTTCTGATTTGGGGTAAAACAACCTATTAGAATTAACACTATTTAAAAAAAACAAAAAAAACAAAACAACCTATTTTACTAATACTTCACGGAGACAGGAAGTGGCACTGTGTAGGAGACAGTATCACATTCACATGTGAGCGAATCACAGACAAAAGCTGTATTTAAACACTGCTTTTACTCTCATACAGTATGGTTCAAAAATATTTGGACACCGACGTGCTCTCTGTCACAGCATATTGGAGTTCAAAGCAAAGCATGACTTTCATCTTTAATTTGACAGCACGTGCACACAAACTGAGTGAGGAACGTAAGACATTTTAACACAATAACCAAAAACCATTAAATGTGACTCACTGTGACCTTTGAACTGGTTCTATTGTAAACTAAATATGCTAATGCTTGAGATATTTTGGTGACAATAAATGTTTTTCCTTTTTCCCCCCCATTTAAATTTATTTATTTATCCAGTATTGTTCTTCCCCATTCTTGTTTGTTTTTTCAAATGTGTATTTTACTGCTGAATTTTAGTGGGAATAAGCTGTGTTGTTCGTGCATAATTTGAAAATGTTAAAATAAAGTTTTTTGTTTTTTTTTAAAAACTACAATAAATGCTATCATCTTGTAATTCGCTAAATAAAAAGGGCACATAATCAGGACAAGCTCATTAAAATTTGGTGAACCTCGATGGATCAGATCAATACAAAAAGCATACTTGTTTTGCCTGTGTAATATCCCATAGATGTGTCTGCCACCTGCTGGATGGTTAGTGGATGCTGCATTGATGATGGATTAGGAGCAGGTGTGGTTGTCATTGAGAGAGACGGACCGTTTCTACATCAGAGAAATAAACTGCTATTTTCAGATTGTTTACCAGTGGTTACATTTTTAAAACTAAAACACGGTCATTCCTCCAAACAACCCAGCAGGAAGGATTTTGGATGAATTCAGCTGTGAAAGAGAAAAGAGAGGGACAAGGTCAAGCAAGGTGCGCATTAAAAGAGGTCCGTGAGAGAGAGAGCGTTTCTGCAAAAAAAAGAAATGAGAAAAAAAAGGAATAAATCAGAGAACACAGCGATTTGTGATAATTAAGAAGGAGGCCAACATTTGATCTTTATGGGTTCTGGATTTCAGGAAATCATCGTTTTCAATCATTTCAATTCAACCACCATTTGCTTTCAACTCCAATATTCTGATGATGACAAATAAAATGAACTTTGCTAATTTTTACATATTTCTGCACCTGACTCTATGCATCTACGGTACTTTTATTACATCAACCACGAGTGCAGATCAATTTTTGGGTTTGCATCAAATTCCGTTTTGTGAAAGTTTGCCCTAAAAAAAACAAAACAACAAAAATACGACACTTTCAGCTTCTGCCGGGCTACAAAAGTACACGAGACAACCACCACAGGATTCACAGCCCTATTCTGGTAGTTATTGGCGATACCGTCAAACACCCACAGACACACACCGATTGCATGCCCTCAGTCACAAGGTAACAAAAAGAAACTATCTGCTAAGTAGTTAATATTTTTTATAGTTTGACCACATTACATTTAGTTAAACCACATGTGCACATTTGTCACTGGTTACTGTACAC
>OMMV01044031.1:4590-15851 GCA_900302635.1 Chatrabus melanurus | reverse complement strand
AAATGACATTGTACGCCTTATCAGAACTATGCCACGTCGGTGCCAGGAGTGTGTAAATGCTAGGGGAGGTCACACTTCTAATTAGAGAATGTTTGTGATAAAAAAAATGTCACCTCTCCAAAAAATATCACGGTGTCAAACATATGGTTTCACTCTGTCTTTGTTGTACGGTGCATAAAGTGTGTTCTGTAGCGGCAATCTTGTGTTTTATTTTCGTAATTTTTTTTAATGTGACATCAAAATCAATCAAGATGAATGATACAGTGTTATTTTGGATCATATTATGTAGTTAATTAAATATTGGGTCAAAAACATTTTTGTTCCTTTAATTTTTTTTAAGTAGTGTAGTTTTTGGTCACTTCACCCTTATTTTATACTTCAGCCATTTTTGAGTTCCGCTTTAGTTTCTTCGTCACGGTTCTTTTATGTTTTACCTTAGCCTTTCTTCAGTTCTACTTTGGTTATTATTTACTGATTTTGTGTTTAGTATGTTGTATACTCAGGTTTTTGCTGTAGTTCTTTGTCTTCGATCTGTCTGTCACTTTGTGTATTTTGTAGGCGTGTCTGTCACTGTGCACAGCTGATCCACATCACAAACACGTCACCTGTCGCTCATGTCCTTGTCACGCCTGACTATTTAAGTTGGTCATAGTTTGTCTTCAGTTGCTGGATTATCCTCGTTTGTCTCGCTCCTGTTGGCTTGTGCTTGTCGTGTTTTGTCTCACCCAGAGGTGGAAAACTCCGGCTTCAGAAAGTAAAAGTCCTACCACATATTTGTTCCATCCTCCCACTAAACCAGCTGATTCTAATTAGTTCGACTCATCATGCAGGTAGAGGAGCTAAGTGGTGAAATCACCTGTTTTTGGTGCACAGGTTGAAGCAATGCATGGTAGGACTTTTACTTTCTGAAGCCGGGGTTTTCCACCTCTGGTCTCACCCTCGTCACTCTGTATTCCACGGTCCTTCACTTCTTTGCTCCCTCGTCTCCGCTCGATTCATCTGCTGACTCTCTGTTCACGCCCTTGACTGTTTTGGACTCTTCCCTGCTTGGACTCATCATCCTTTGGACACTCCCCAACTTTGGACTTCACCTCTTGATTTTTGCTAATAAATTCACTTATTATTTAATTTCCTGCGTGGTTCTTGTCTGCATCTTGTGTTCGATTTAACATAAATCCTAACAATACTAGACAAAATATACAACAGAACAGGAAACTAAAACCAGAATTAATCAATAGATAGAATGTGTGGCTGGGGATAGTGCCAAAACCCCTTGTCGGTACTACAAATTCGTGACGTTAACTCGAAACACTGCTCTGGAGTAGTTGGAAACCTGTTTCAAACATTGTTCTGGAGCCCACATCAACAGGAAGACATTACGGGCTGTGCTACATGGGGCCTCAGTACGTCACCAACTTACTCAAAACAAATACTTTGAAACATTCCAGTTGATCTGGCATTGAAACATTAAAACACAAGTGAATGAACTAGGATCGCACTGCTTTTGAATTTCATATTTTAAGGTTACAGTCAGTGTGTACTGTATGTACACTGGCACTACTATGTTGCTTACTGATAAACAAATGAAGTATAAATTATTAAAATGTGTGATCACTTTTCAAATTTGAAAATATACAGTTTTTTTGAGGTGACAAAACTACATTATTCATTTCAGGTATATTACCAGTATATTTATTTTGTCGTTGAAAATTAGTTGTATAACTTTGAAATTGTTTAGTTTATTTAATGGGTTTTTTTAATGTTACATTTATTTATTGGAATATTAACAGTTGGATGTTTCAGATTTTATTTTTTGTTGATCCTCTGAGGAAGAAAAAAAATCCAACTTTTATTAAACTTCTTTACGTGCCTTAAAATGTTTTACAAATGTACATGTTGTTGTTGAATGACGGCTCTCAGTTCCCAAGTTTTATTTCACTTTTTTATAGTTTTACTTTATTTACTCATGGTTTACATGAGTAAAAGTGGCCATGAGGGAGCACTGAGGTTTTAATAACAGTATGTGCAGCTGTTTTTGCGTTATCTGTGTGTCAGATCAGTGGCAGGTCAGGAGAGCAATGTTTTTTCAGCCAATCACAGACACGATGAACCATGTCAGTTACCCATGTATGTGATTTATCTCGGTTTATCTAAAGTGAGGACACGTCTTTTGAAAAACGACAATGTGCAGTCAGCTGGAGAACGATGGTGCTTGTGTGAAGCAAATGGCCCGTGACGAGGTTCAAACACTGACGCCGGAATTACAGCAGTTAGTAAATGTGTCATAAATCTCTGAGACGCCATATGTGGTGACACGACGCCCACATTTCACACTTAGGAGTTCACCGCCACTCAGCCGCTAAATAGCTGCTTATCATTCACCCGGTGAAGCAATTAACTCGTTATTGGCTATGTTTGTAGAAACGTTGGTGTACAGGAATTCTCCTGGCGGTGTCATTACTGTGTGATCTGGAAACCATTGGATGAAGCGCTTGCACCTCATCTGCCGGGTTATGGTTTTGTTTTTTTTCTGCTTAATTCGTCTATTTGTGATTTTAGTGGGTTTGTAAGCATGCAGCACATTTTATTGTTGCCGTCGTTAGGCTGCATCCCAAAGGGAGCCGAGTATAAACTGCAATCAAAACCATTTTAGAGAATCAACAATGAAAAAAAAAAAAAAAACCAGACTGTAGCCCCCAACATGTGAGCAGTGCCAGAGGTTATTGTGTTCCCAGACTTCGTTACGCCAACAATCGCTAAAGCTATAAAATTTATTAAAGCTTTTAAAGACTCAACTGTGTGTTTTATTAATAAAAGTTTAATTGATTTGGGGAGGGGGGGTAGACATGTCTATTCCCTATGGCTACAAACAAAATCCATTTTGTAATTTCCTTATCAACTCGTCTAACCGGACAGAAAGGTAATCTTTGTGCAGAGCTTTTTAAAAAGGCTTTTAAAAACACACTCATGCATGGAGGTGAATAAATTCAAGTGTTTTACCTCCATTGATTCTGTAAAAACAACATGCATTCTCTGCAACTTTATAGACTTTGTCTAAATTTGAGCGTCCATGTTTCAAAGACATATGTTGCGGGCATAAGTTTGCATACACCTTGACTCTGAAGTTTCAGACTCAATTTTCCCCAACTGCAAATATTCCATTTTGCCAAGCAGTTAGAAAGTCTGCTTTATTTCCATATGAAGGTATTTAGGAATAATAGCTCCAAGTTAGATTTATTCCAGTTTTTATTCAAAATGTCAGCTTTTCAGTGGGTAGGTAGTTTACATACACCAAGATGAATGCTTCTTTGAACAGCACGGAACTATCCAGAAGGTTCTAGAAATTGATGGAATTGCTTGTAAAAGCTTAAGAATGAATATTTAGCATAATTAGGGGTTAATTGGGGAACATTTGTCTGTATTTATGGGCCTACCAATGCCTTCTTTCATTTATGAGCAGGAAAAACAATCTAAAAATTGGGGCAGTGTGGTGGCCAAGTGGTTAGTGCACTTGCTTCCAAAACAGAAGGCTCCCAGATCAAGACCACCTGTGCCCATTCTCCATGTAATGTGGACCTGCGTCAGGAAGGGCATCCGGTGTAAAACTTGTGCCAAATCAACTCGCGGATTCATATCAGATTTGCTGTGGTGACCCCGATCTTAAAGGGAGAAGCCGAAACATAATCTAAAAATTAAGCCAAGGCTTCTGAAACACAATGTTGGCTCTCCACAAATCGGGTTCCTCCTTAGGACACATCTCATAAAGATTCATGGTTCCACAAGCAACTGTACACTCTATTACACAAAAATATGAGACTCTTGGGACCATACAGAGTGTTTGTCATTGAAGAAGGAGGTTCAAATTAACAAACTTCTGCTCTAAAGGTCTAAAGGTTGATTTTAGAGTAATGGCTTCATCTGTGGTTGTCAGCCCTTTAGGTCATGGTGATGGAGTTGCTCTCTTAAAGGTGGACAATGTCACATTTCTGTATTGCATGCCTCCGACTAATTCATCAGTTCCTTAGTTGCAATCCTGATGTTCTGGTGAAGGCCCTTAAATACAGCCAATGGTTCCCCCAGTTAAGCCCAAAATATGCCAATTAGTTATTCAGAAGCTTTTACAAGTAATTCCAACAATTTCCAGAAACTTTGGGAATCTTCCATGCTGTTTAAAGAGACAGTCATCTTGATGTATGTGACATTGAGATAGATAGATAGATAGATAGATAGATAGGGTTCCATTTAAATACATGTTTACATGTTTAAATACATTTACAACTATTGTTTCTCAGTCAACAACAGAACACGAGCTATTAAAAAAATTGAACAATTCTAATTTAGTCAAGTAGTCAAAATATTGATCCTGCAATGTCTACTATAGTAAACTTATTTTTACAGAAATCTGTTCTAGATAGTTAGGAGAGCAAAATTAGCTTTGTTGCTACTTGTGCAACATTGAGCATTTTTAGTTGCAAAGTTGTAGTGTAGTAGGAGTCGTAGTACTGTTGGCATTAGTAGTATTGTGGCAGCAGCATAGTAGTAGTGGAATGCTGCTGTCACACTGTAACGGATTGTGTAACGGTGGCAGAAATCTCTTAATCCGTTTGTCTCCGGTGGATTTGGGGCTGTGATGGATGGATAAATACAGGATATGTAACAGATAAAACAGACAATGAGCGAACAACCACCAAATGTGTAGCGACTTTACCAACGGACGCGAATGGATGATGAACGGATAATGAATGGATAAAACGAACGTTTACTGGACGTCCACCGGCAAGGCAACGGACAAAACGCACAACAAACGTAAAAGCACAGGTCACGTGATGGACGCAGAACAGCCTATAAATACAACGACCTGGCCACCGGACACACACACCGTTCCTACTCTTCTCAACGATTCACATGTCCAGTTTTTCTTTCATCATGCCACCAATGAAGGTAGAGAAGGGGAAGCAGAAGGCCTCAGCCATCTGTGGGAGGCCTCCCCCTCCTCCGAGTACCACTGAGAGTAAATAGACATAAATGTTCATATTGGCATTTTGCAGGGTCAGCTGTGTTTGTAGGAGGGCTGCTTGATACTGCAGCCAGAGTCTGAAGGCGCACTCCATGGGACCGCTGAGGTCCTCACTTAGCTGTTGAAGGAATGAGGCCCTCAGGGAAGGACCTCATTTTATATGCCCTGGTGGGACTCCAGAAAGTAGAACACCATCCATTTCTTACCCGGCAGTTATCCTTTATTTTTGTGGTCCTTATACTGTATTATCCTGTCATCATGTGTTTTGTTCAGTTTGACCGGTTGCCATCTTCTATGCCATCCGTTCCTCATCCGCTACGCCTCCAGTATATGTGCGCTAGACGACCGCTTTAACCGTTCCATGTTCAGTGTCCTCGGGTCATACAAACCACAGGACAACCACAGGATAAGAATGTGTGAGTACCGTAGAAGTAACAAACAAGTACAGGACAAAAGGCATAAGAAATGGAAAACAAACGTACAAACACCGGGGAAGCTCTCCGGCCGAAGTCCACTCAAACTTTTGAACATGCATAAAACTTTTCGAAGGACTCTCTGGGTATCAGCTGACAAGGAACGCATTTAACGAATGAGAAAAGGACTTGTACAGGACAAAAACGGACTCGAACGGATATCGAAATTTCGTATCCATTACACATATGTTTCCTGAATCCGTCACAGTGTGACAGCAGCGTAACATATAGTGTAGCAGTACTAGTAGTATTAGCTTAGTAGCAGGGGCGTACTGGGACTAAAAAAACGGCCCTGGACTTTCTCCCAAATAGGCCCACCACCTGGATGTGTACAAACAGTCATTGCAGGGTTCTCCTGATACCTCCCTATCTCACAATAATATACCACATATAGCCACAGCCACACATAGCGCCCTCTGCTGTTGTTGGCTGTTAGAGTCACTCAATCTGATTACTTAAAGGGCTGTCACACAGTGACGTATAGCAGAAACTTATGCCGATGTATGTGAATTTTTTCCAATAGGGTTGTGTTGTACATCGAAAGAAGTTAGGGGTACATAATGCATACGTAGTAGTCGTTTAAAGCACGCGATCATACGTTGTTGTACGCAGAGGATGTCAAAACATTTTGAGCATTTTCAATGCAAAGTTGGGCGTGTTCCACCGTGTTCGGACTTTGCCAATTTTTTTTAAACGCTAAGCATACGTTTCTGTTATACGACACTGTGTGACAGCGACTTTAGTTAACCCTTTATATCCTCCTCTATAAACCTTCTGGAAGGTTTTCGCTCTCTTTGAGATTTCCTTGACATATTTTCTCTCAATTTAGAGTAAGAAATATTTCAACATCCTGACGTTTCTGCTCTGTGTCAAACTGGCAAACTTCTCCCCTCGGCTGTCTCTGCTCCATGTGTGTATCAATTCTTACCTGTGATTGGACCGTCGTTGCACGTGATGTACCATAAAGTTCCGTAAAGCTCGTTTTCTCATCTTTCAGGAACCGTTTGTATTTTCTCTCTAGCACAGTTACAATAATTTAAAGAGCACTTGTACCATGGGGCTGCCGGCGCCCCGATGATAAAAAAAAAAAAAGAGTTAATGAACAAGGCAGGCCGATGGGCAGGCCGTGGACCGGACGGCCGTTCTGGACTAGTGTATTAGCAGAATACAGCGGACTGTCACTACTGAAAGCTGTTCATCATGTTGTAAAAACTACTAACATTGGTGTATTCTGGTTTATTGGCTTCTAACTTGAATGACTATGTTTGATACCTGTCGATGTTGGCAACATCAGTCAATTAATGTTTGTCTGACTGCATCTTGTCTTTGATCTTGTCTTTGACCTCACATAAACAATGAACAGTAATAGACTCCGACTCTCAGAAACCCACAAAAAGAGGTGTACGACCATCTAGTGTTATTGAGCTGAAAGTTGGTCATGATTCAAGAGGGCAGTGACCTCCAACTTGAATTCTGAAAAATGCTCAATGTTGCCCATTTTGCTCTGCTAAGTATACACAACACCATTCTACAATAAAAGTTTACTGTAGTGAGCGTTGCAGGGTCCTGTACAGGACATGTAGGGCGGCAAACCCGACTAATTGTATTTCTTGTTGTTACACTTGCAGAAAAACAAACATCAAACATGACATTTTGAACCAAACCTTAGGGCGCCTATACTTTTGCACAGTTCTGTACGATGGACTCTTCTGTCAGATTCAAAGATCACTTCCTGTTATTACGAGAGGGCATGGCTGTGATCAGAAAACTTTCTCACTAGAAAGAAAATCCTTCTCAGATATCACGAGATATTGTTCCGATTATAATGAGGGGGGAAAATATGAGAAATATTTTCTTGTAAGTTTGGCGGTCATACAGTTTGTGATGAGATCCTGATCCACATTCCGGTCATACAGGCCGGTTATTAGCAAACAGCGTCTTTCTTGTGTAATTTTCCCGGTGGGTGGTCCACACTCTTCTAGATGTGGAAACTGAATTAGCGCCCGGCCAATTTTGCCTGCGATCTGGAAACATTCTTTAGCTTCCAGAAATGAGCTTAATATAGAGCTGCAATAAAACACCTTCAGCCTCTGGCATGTTGTTTCACCAAATAACATCTAACTGGCCATTACTCCCCATTGAGGCTAATGGTCACACTAATTAGGATAATTCCATAAAAGGCGCTGTGTTTCGACCAAACCGTGGACGAGCATTAACTTAATGACAGAGACTGACCGCTCTCAAACGCTGCCAGTGTGCACTCTCTCTGCAGCTCCGTGCATGCTGCTGCATGGAGGTGTGCTCGCTCAGCCGGGCATCAGGTCACGGTACACTGCATTTCTCTTCCCAACGGAACGGTCAGTTCAAATGGTGACGATGTCCATGTAAACGCAACGAGATTGGTGTAAACTGTGGGAAAAAAGAACTAAGCGAAGGACTCTGATTTTTCTGGACGGGTTCAGAGAATGTGTTTTTTCTGTCCAAAATGAAGTGGAACATGAGAGTACGCACCTCTCACAATCCACCCCATGCAAAATAAATAAATATATTTTTCAAAACTTGTTGGTTCTGCTGTTTTTATTTTGGCAGATTAACTTTAGGGGTTGCATTGCAGTGTGGTGGCCTAGCGGTTAGTGCGACTGCTTTCATTGCGAAAGGTTCCCGGTTCGAGGCCACCTCTACCCATTCTCCATGTAATGTGGAGTTGTGTCCGGAAGGGCATCTGGTTTAAAACGTTTGCTAAATCTACATGCAGATCCATGTGAGATCTGCTGTGGCAACCCCAAGTTTCAATTGGGAGAAGCCGAAAGTAGATTAACTTTAGGGGCTGAGCTGGTTTTCTCTGACTGTTTGACGTGAAGTTCCATCACTCCAACAGACCAGCAATGGGAGTTTTGCATGGCTTTTACTGACCAGTATCCAACTTATTAAATTACTGCCCAGAATTGCTGATGGATGGTGTACCCCTGCATGGCCCTATGCCCCATGCAGGGGTGGGCACTGTTCAGCCAATCAGCTTACAGCTAGTTAGCGAAGCCAACTTTTTTTTTGATAGCAGATTAGCTTTTCATCTAGCTTTGAAAACCATTAGCAGACCAATTAGCTTCCATTAACTTTACTTCCGCTAACTTTCAGTCAGCTAACATTATTATTTGAATGAAGTTTAACAGTATATATATAAAAATAATGAAATACTATTTCATTATTTCACACAATCATTCAAATAATGAAATAATGAATGATTGTGAGTGCAATGGCGCCTCGTTGAATGGAACATTCCATCTGTCACCTCGTGAAAATGTTTTTTCCATTGCATGAATTAAAATCATTCATTATTTGTTTTAAATGAAACCTAAATAGATCCACATCATTTGATATTTTACTTAAAATCAGTCTTTATTCTCAGAACAGGTAGCCACAGGGCAGCGGAGCACAGGCGGCTCTATGTCTGCACAGCAGGTGACTCCGCCCGCAGGCGAGCCGCTGACACACCACGGAGCTCCGCGAGGGCTGCTGAGGACCGACGCGGAAAATCGCATTCGGAACTTGTCCAATTCTTCATCTGACAGCGCTTCTATGACCGCTAAAGAAGTCCCCGCAGACAATGCGTGAGCTTCTAATCAGTTTATGGCGTACTGGATTTAGCTTCTGCATATCATGGACGCATTTTTACGAATTGGTGGTGGAGGAGTGCAATGGGACAAAAAGTATGAAACGAAAATGCACGTGACATCATTCATGCAATGGGGCAAACAACGAATGGCACGTGGTGTACAATCCACCAATCAAATGACAAGGATTTATTTAGGTGTCATATAAACAAAAATGTTTGTAAACCCAAAAATCTCTACATGTTTGTTCTTTTTGGATCATACAATCCAATAAGCGAAATTGACACATCGCACAAAAGCAACAAGTATCACCTCGAGGAAATGAAGCAGGAGGTCAAGCCAGAGTAAATACATTAATTAGATTATTACAATTATTTTCCATGTGTATTCATTGATTCATTCATTTTCTTAACCCGCTTATTCCAATTAAGGGTATGTTTCGGGTTGTTTCTTCTTTCTTCCAGTGTCTTTGCAAACTGTTTGAAATCCTTTGAAGCAACATCAGGATGATTTTTTTTCTTTTTCTGGATGTAGCTCACAGATTCTCCCAAATGTTTAGAGGCGTTTAGCTCTGTAATTTTTTGTTTTTGGAAGTGAGGCAGTATGCCTTGGTAGAAAACCAGCATACCGTATTAATTGTATTCTTGTGGGTACTGCTGATTGCCAGTGTGCGTCGGCACTGATTAACGCCGGCTTTGGAACGGCCGCTGTTGTCCCAGGTGCTCTATGTTTGGAGAGCGAACGCTTCCAACATTAAATACTTCACAGAGGAAGTCTCTCCCAGAGCCAAGGCTACGCAGCCAGACCACATTGAAACACTTTCTGTGTGCTTTCACTTCCTCCTCTTTGTGTTGTTAAACGTTAGGATTTATGTAACGGTGATCACAGCACGCCGAGCCCAAACTCACAAAACGAATTAGCAGCTTGAGTCAGAGCTGAAATCACTGTAAGGCGAGTCAGAACAATTAGCATTGTTTTCTCTATCGGAACATCCAGGAGTAGGCGAGGCAACGCTGGCTCCAGACGTTTGTTTGGAGGGCTGCTCTGCACCTTTCAACGAACAAGATTAACCTGAGTTGTTGTCATGTCAGCGAATGGAAACTGGCGGATTAGTGCCATGTTGTTTTGGCTGGAATTGTCATAGACAATAGACACAAAAGCTGCTGCAGTGTAACAGATCCAGCAGAATAATCTGTTATTTCCCGCTCCTGCTGAGTTTTGTCCCCTTCACCTCTGTTCAGCCTGCAGACACACGTGTCTTTAAAGGGGTCATATTGTGCAGAATCACTTTTTATCAACATTTACAGTTACATATGTTTAGGAAGTCAGATTAAACATCCCCAAAGTCCCACAATTTGAATGGTTGTGCATGCGCAAATTCTCCTACCATAATCCAAATTTAGACCTAAAATGTTGTAGACTTCTGTGACGTATGAAGTACGCCCCAAAGGAGTGTGGGTGAAAGATAGAGACTGTATCTATACTGGACAAAACCTCCATGACGTCACTGAAGAGCAGGTTTGAAGCTCAAATGAAGCGCTTCCAAATGTCGCAATCTTGGCAGTGCCTGACTCCGCCTAACTCCCGGCCAACCCATAAATGGGTAAAGAGGTGGAGCGTGGGTGAGACCGGCATGAACTGGGTGGGACGAATGAAGCCCGAAAAGCCCCCCCCACCACCACCACGTAGTTACCAAACAAGCTAAGGCTAACAGACTAACCTTGGTTTGGGGGTTTGATTAATGCATATATTTGTGGACTGGGCGGTGGTTTTCTTAAAGGGTGGCTTGGGTGCGGGTATTAAAAGCTATGGCTGGCACATTGCCTCGGTAACCACAGCACCATCAGTGGAGCTAACATTACAAAGCTATCAGTGTTAACATACAAATTAAATAATAGTAAAATTTCACTCAGCGGAAATCCTCAGACACCAACTTCTTAGATGGTCCGTTAGTACAATTCACCACACAGTGACATATTATCTCAAATGCTCAGAATGGACAAACACAGTCGAGTCCACAGCGGCTAGCAGGCCCCTGAACCCGCCAGCACACTAGTCGTCACTCAAAGCGACCACACCCTGAATTATTCATACCTTTATGGCTTAAAATAGCTTAAACTGAGGAATTATTAAAATAAAATAAAAAAAAAAACAGCCCCC
>OMMV01044019.1:3246-13933 GCA_900302635.1 Chatrabus melanurus | reverse complement strand
CTCAAATGCAGCACGGCATTCCACACCGTGATGCTAGTGGAGGACAACAGAGGTGGGCGTTAGCCAGCGCTCCATTGGAACAAGCAGGACCTTTGCCAACGTGGCAACGTGCAGGAGAGGGGCTCGACACACCACTGTCCAGCGATTCTGAGCAGGCAGGGCGAAGCAGCACCCAGCATAGACGATCGCACCAGTAACTTCGGCTAGTGGATGCTAATGATGCTACTGAAGGCTACCTCGGTCGTAGCGGAGATTAACCTTCTCTACCGGTCTCCAACGTCGCCACAGGTACGTCGGCAATCGGCAAAATATTTTCAACATGTTGAAAATTTTGGATGCAGTCGCCGTTCATCAGCGAACACCGGCGAAGGCCAGCAGAGGCTACCGGAGGCTAGCAATCACCGACAAATGCAAATACATTTATTTACGTTGGCCCAAATGCCTAGGTGTGACTGCGCCTTTACCACTGTTGCCAATGTGCTTGTTCAGGGGGTGGAAAAGGTTTGCACCTTATTCGTTGTAGCGCTTTGGGGCAATTTGTTGTGAATTGGCATTGTATAAATAAATAGAATTAAATTAAATACATAAGCAAAACTATATATCCATATAAAGCATATCTATATATAAGAAGTCCTATACATGCCCTGAAGCCTATTATTGTCGGTGCTCATCTGTGGATAACCCCCAGAACACCCCCCACCCCACCCAGACGGGACGCCAGATCATCACAGGTCACTTCCCCAGCCAAGGCTGGTGCCCATTTACAGCTGGGGGGATTGGAACAATACAGATGAAGTGTCTTGTCCAAGGACACAGACAGGCAGCATGACCGGGAATCAAACCTGGATCTACATATTGGTAGCCCAACTCCTATCCGACTGTACTACCTGCCAAAATTTTAAGCTTGGCCTGTGACCTTGACTTTTATTTAGATCAAAACTCTTAAAGTTATTTTCTTTACACTCAGACAGACAGACACACAAGACTGCAAACAATATCCCTACTTGCGCTATTGCTAGGTGCGGGTCTAAAAAGTGGGTGATGGGAACATGCCACTGGCAGAATTTTATCTTTGTCCAACAACAGTTCGAATTTAAAGTTAAATGACGCATCAAAAGAGGCCAGTGTTGTTTTCAGGAACACAGATGACATACCAGTGATGTGACAGACATCCTGGCTGTGCACTCGGCATTTATCTAAGAGAGGCAGGCAGCCTGAAGCAGTTTCAGGCTGTTTGCTGCTGCCAAAACTTATCTTCAGTAGTGTAGAGCATTGAAGGCTTTTATGGGGAGGGTGGATGCTGCTGCTCACATGTGGTGGACCATCTTTGAAGTTGAGATCCAATCACTTACAGATATTTACCTACATGAAGAGACACGGAAACTGACTCCTACTCATCATACGCCCGCACAACGCCGACAGGCACGCTTGTGATAGATCTGTACGCGGAAGAAAAACAATACCTTCCAGTAATAAGAATGCTAACGTCGCAGGTATGTCCTGTACGCGACGTGTGTAACAAAAAGAAGCTGTGTGCTTTAACACTCTGCACCCTGAGGGAGAAAAATAATGACCATCTCCACCAGGTACACCGCCGCATTCTACCGTGTGATGGAGGGAATCATCCTCTTTCTCTCAGCTCATCTCTTCATATCCATTGTTTGAAATGGAGCTAAGCCTACAGCCAGGTTGAATCACTCTGTAAAGAGAGGTTTTGTGCTACAATGTATTCTTTTCAGGGCTGAGAGCCACTAGTGAGGGCGAATTACCCGAAGCTGTGTCAGTTCTTCAGAAATACAAGCGAACAAGGCTTTAGATGCTGTCAGAAAAGAAGGGGGGGGGGAATAATGACACGAGGAATGGCTATGAGTCACATAAACTGTTGGCGCACTGAAACCTACTGGGTTAAAGTAATGAACTTAATGTAAGTTTAGTTTCTAAAAAAAAACCATTCTCACTGCAAAGATTTCAAGAGATGAGATGAGAACACAAAGCTATGACTTTTAACACTGCATAATAGACACTGTTTAACAACCTGATCTCCTTGATATCACTGAAGATATTTCATTTTCAAAAGAAAGAGCTGGAAGCAGTCAAACTTGCAATCAAAGTCGCACACCAAGTCAAGTGTGGGAGCATGCGCATGACACCACGGGTCCTGGAAGGCAACCATCCAGGGAGACAACCGATCCATCCCCACTTCTCGAAAGTAACCATGTATCTGCCGCAGCCAGGTGAAATGTGGGTGTCCCCTTGGCCTTCTCCAGCCACTGGGGTCCTCAACACTGAGGCACTTGCGTGTTGGATCATCCACAGAGAAACGCACCACATGTCCAAAATGTCGTAGTTGAAGCTCCCTCGCAATGCAAGTGGTACTTCTCATTTGAGTCTCCCTAAGTAACCGCTCGTTTGACACAAAGTCATTCAAGAGGTGCCAAAGGATCCTATGAAGAGACCGAGTACCAAAGACATCCAGTCGTCGCCTTACCACCATACTTTAAGACAGGAAGCACCAGGACCCTAAAGACTTGGACCTTATTTCTCCTGCAAAGATACTGGCATCGGCAAACACCTCTGTACAGCGACCTCCTGACTCCTGTCTCCCAATCTCAAAGGCTGAGGACGCAGAGACATGAATGTCTCAACAATTTTCAACATTTTCACCGCATACTTCTGATGGCTGAGTCCAGGAAGTCATTGAAAGCCTGGATCTTCATCTTGATCCAGGACCATCGCAAACCCAGACACTTGGACTCCTCGCTCAGCCTCTCAAGTGCTGCAATCAGGGTTATCCATTGATTCTGCAAAGATCACAGCATCGTCCCCGAAGTCAAGGTCAGTATAACTTTCCTTGCCAACAAAGGCAGCTAAGCTTCTGGTTTCCACAACTGTACCCTCCACCCAGTCCATGCAAGCGTTAAACAGTGTAGGAGCGTGAAGAAATCCCTGACGAATGCCAGTTTTCACCGGGAAATATTTCTCTTTCTGCCCCAGCTCCGTACAGCACTTACAGTACCGGTGTATAGGCTGGTTATGATTCCAGCAACTTGCTTGATAAATGACTTAAACATGCAGTCAATTTGCAAATTTGTTGACAGTTACTTTTCTGTTCATCAACTTATCAATGAATCTGATTGTTTTAGTTCTAATTTCAATCAAATTCAGTGGCTTTCTACTTTTGATCAAAAGATTTCCCATTGTGTACCCTAGCAGTGGAACAGAGTGGTGTGGATTACCCCATTCCTCATCTGGAATAATTTTAAACATTCATCTGCCTCGCTGATCTGTTCTAGAGCAACGCATTTAATAGCCCTGCTGTCTGACCTATGACCTCTTTATGGGGAAGAAGTCCCATACAGGCCCTGAGGCGTGAAGAGGATGAGAGTTGATGACTCCCCCTGGATGGGACGCCAGTCCGACTGGTTACTTCCTCAGCTGATGCCAGTACCTATTTGCAGCTGGGCGGATTGGGCAATGTCAATGAAGGACATAAACAGGTAGCTCCGGTGGGAATTGAACCTCAGTCTTTTGAGAGAAAGATAAAAGAACTCGTCCCTTGACCGTGTGCCACCAAGGAGGCAGCGTCGCCATCATCACATTGGTCAACTTGCAGCGAGTCAGAGTCAGCACAACAAATGCAAAGCCTTGTAATGTTAAAATCAACTCAACCGGTTTGTTTACCTGTTTACTGTTGTACTACTTTATTTATCTGGTTCTATGGTGTATGCGAGCCTCTGTGCTGCAGTGGAAATGCCTTATGGCTGTGTGCGCTACGGTTGTTTTAACCGAGGAAAAGGTGGTGAAAAAACATCTTTCCACAATTGAGTATTTGAACTTCTGTTTTTCTTTCTTTTTTAAAGAAAATAAAGACAAACTGCTTCTACTGCTAAACCCTAGAGATAGGTTGGAATACTAAGGTAAGAAATGTCGTATAAATATCATTTAATATTTTTTTCCAGTTTATCTGCAAAGGTTTGCCATAGAGTTGGATATAAATAAACTGATTTAAAATACTTTCTGCTCCAAAAATGCAAGACTGATGCATGGATTTACAACATTTTGCATGCATGGTAGGACTTTTAAGCATTACATTGTTGTAACGCACTAAACGCTGTTAAGCTTATACTACGTGTAGCTCCGGATAGTGACTCCAGCTCATAGCTATCCAAGGATATTCTGTCCCAATGGCTGGTATCTCATTGAGAGACGACTATTTGGCGACTGTGACAACTGAATGTTTAGACGACTGCAAGACGAATTTGGCCAAGTTTTTGGCGACATTGGGGCGACATATTTGCCACTTTTTGATGACTGTTTAATGAACTAGATGGCCGCTGGGCGTCTTGTTGAAGAATATTTGATGAAAATTCACTAAGCCGTATGTCTGTTGTCCTCAATTCATTAATTATTCGCTAACGACTGCCGACCGCATTTCGACCATGATCCGACCTTCCAGCAAATGAAGCGAAACAGGCGACTGAAACAGACCAGGGGCGACTTGGTAGCGGTCTATTGACGACTCCTTGGTGAATAAAAAGACTAGTTAGAGAATAGTTACCGAGACAAGTTAGTGAAAATAAGCAGTCGTTCATTCGCCACCGGGGTAATCCGCAGGTGAATGAAATCAAGGCGAGCAACTAATTAGCGAATGGGGATACGGATTCCGACTGCATAGAGAATAATTTCAGACTACACTGAGACCAAGAGCTGAATTAGATGAATGGCCATTGTCTCAGTCGCCAATCGGTCGCAAGCCCAGTGAGATACCGTAAGTGCTTTATTTATTTTTGTGATTTTGCCACGATAAATCTATGTACTGCTTTGTTGTCACGTGACTGGTTTGCATTGGTTTACACTGGGAGCACATCCAGATCGATTTGGTGATGGCAGACGGCTCTCAATGGTGACACATTTGCGATACATACGCGGTATAGGGAGTCAGCACTCTAGTTCTTCTGTCTTTCTCTATGGAGGCAGTCCAACTCTTTTACCACCAAGCTCCCCATGGACGAGTAAACTAAAATGACAATTTCCCTGTAGGATCGTAAACGCCTTTAATGTGAAGAACGTCCTGAGTCAATCTGCTAAACTGTCACAGAGGCATTTTGTAAAATAAACTGGTTTTAGTGTGATAGTTTCCTGAATTTTATTTAAAAATGACCCGAGATTTGTTGAAGCGTAACAAGCTGACACACGATGCTGAAATGCCGGTGAACCCAAAAGCAGCACAATCCAATATCAACACGAGTTTCCCGTAATTATATCTGTTTTGACAAGCCTCGACTGCCCATGAATTTTACACTTTTTGCTCATGCTGGAGATGATGAAAGGGTAATTCCTTTAGAAAATGATCTGATTCCGACTGACACTCATCACTTAGTGGATATTCTATAAAACACTGCTGGGATGCACAACATGTTAAAGGAACTCATTAAATCAAAGCTGTGAATATGGTAATCATGCAGAACTGTTAAAACTAAACTGAAGTGGATTTACACTTACAGCATAGGCATTCTCCTACTGTATTATGTCGGGCAAACTGTTTGTTGGGGATGTATATCAACAGATACTTAATAGTCAAGGACATGGATTTGGATTCAGGGGAAAACTGATGGAAAGTCCCTAATGAGTCTCACTGCATGCTTAAATTTATAAGAAACATCCAACTCAAGCCTGTTAAGATTCAGGGAACAGCTATATGCTTCTATTAACTGAAATAAACCAATGACGCTGCTGCCCAACCACGGATTTTACCGAAAGTGTGCCCACCTGAGACTAATTTGGAAGTGAAGCGTGACTGGTGGAGCTGATTTGGATCTGGGCCTGGGAGGAGGGAGAGGGCTTTAAATTTTCCGGGGATCCAAAACAAAAGTAGAAAGTGTGAAGAAAAAAAAAAAACATCCTGACTTGAGGAGAGTGGATCTTTCCTGTGAACTGAGTCACTGCGCTCTTTGGGGAAATGACATCAGAGTGAGGTTGAACACCGACATGCACCGAATGGAGGTGAAGCAGCCCGAGTGCTTCTCTTTACCTTCATCTCTTACTTTCTTTCTTCCTCTTCCTGCCCACCTTTCCTCTCTCCGCTCCTCATCTCTGCCTGCACCTCTAGTTTTTCACAATGCAGCTGAGCTGGTGCTTTGCATTACGCAATAGTGCTACCCCTCCCTTCCTCTTTAACTTAGCACCTCTCTCTCTTTCTCTCTCTTCCTCCTTCCCTCCCTCCCTCGACCGCCCTGATATTAATGACACAGCTATGTGAGGCAGCAGCAGTTCTCTGCGCTCTCTCCCTCCTGCAGGCTGCGCGTCTTGGGCACACGCTCTATTCACATACTCCTATACAGGCGATCTGCAACACAAGACGCACACTCACAGCGGCGCACATCGGAGGCAGTTGCGCACACGCCACTCTTTCACTTTACAAACACTTATTTCTCACGTCAGAAACAATGAGGACGATTGTGCTCTGCGTTTGTGCCGGTCTCCTGCTCGCATCCACATTGCTGCCGCGCACCAGCAGGGCAGCGGACGTTGCTGTTAACTCGCACCAGAGATGGGATGCTAAAGGACCGCGCACATTGGGAGCTGAATCTGGTCCCGCCGCCTCCTGTCCTGTGAAACTGAGACCCTCGGGCCAGTGCGGGAGCTCAGGGGCCGGGGCAGAGGAAGGGGACGACTGCCCCTACCAGATCACCTTGCCTCCCCTCACCATCCAGCTGCCCAAGCAGTTCAGATTGCTGGAGAAGACAATGAAGGAGCTGCAGACTCTGAAGGAGGAGGTCAATAAGCTGAAGAGTGGGTGCCAGCAGTGCCGTGGAGGACAGGGCACTGGAGCGACTGGATATCATCAAGCCGACCAGGGGCAGATGCAGGTTCCAATCCGGAAGGATGCTACAGAGGTGGGGGGACTGGACCTGACAGGACAGGAGCTGCAAGGTGGGATCAGCCAAGAGGAGAGGGGTGACGGGATGATCCCCGGAGGTACAGTGGACGGTGCTGGACCGAACCAAGGCTCTGTTATTGGGAAAATTCCACCAAGACCGAACAGTATTCAGGAAATGCAGGTAAGAGGGTACAAATTAATGCTTTGCTGTCCAAATGATTAAATTTCTAGTGGATACGCTTGTTTAAGAAAAAAAGTTGAACAATTCTGGCTTAATAGCCAGAAAATAATTAAATTTTTCGTCATTCATGTTGGATTTATGTTGTGAGGACTGTCACATTGAAATCATTCGACCCAAACTGTGTATTGTATCTTATATTAATAAAATTTAAGAGCCTGAGCAAGCAGTGCAATAGTAAGACCAAAATCCTAATCATATAAAATTGCCTGTAAACCAATGTAATTTTTCAATCTTGGAGCAATTGTAGTAATCAAATAAAATGTATTAATTTAACTAAAACATGTTTCATGAACATGCTTGAAAAATGACGCCACCTGAATATGTTTGATTAAATATCTCCAGCTGGAATGTAAACTGAGTAGATGCTACAAAGAACTGGGTCTGTCCTGGCACTGGTCCACCTGGAAAATTCCTTGTCCTGTAAACAGGGCAGAGAACCAGGCACCAGCCAAACGGCGTTAAATTTTTGCCCTGTCTGGTAAGCTTGTTGACTCTCAGCGACTTTGGCAGACGGCCAGCCCTCACGCGCACTCTTTTCCTCTTCTAAAATTCAAATTGGCTGCTAAAACAATAAGGAGGCAGGTTGAATTCGGTCATCCACCTGCTTTGTATGCTGGGCACAAAAATAATTTCCTGCTCTGTCCTTCCCAGGTGAAGCTGAATAGAATGTCGGCCAGCCTGCGCAATGCTCGGGGCCAGATCTCGGCACTGCAGGGTCGCATGGAGGGGCTGAACCTGCTCAACATGGACAACGTGCAGGCCATTGTGGACAGCAAGGTGGAGAACATCACCGGAGTGGTCAACAAGCTCAGCTCCACCTGCACGACCCAGTGTGCGGTCCAACCCAGCCCTCAATGTAAGACTGATTTGCTTTTGGTGGCATTGTATATTCACATATTTCCAATTCCATAATACAACTGTTCCTGCTCAACACTGTTTTATGTTCTTTTAATGCCCTCTTCCTCTTAGACTACATATATAGTCTTTCGACTGCCTTTTCTATGGTGTTGTGTTGTCTTTGCTGTTTTATAGATGTCCCTCCTCAGCTCCAAGCATATTTTATTTGAGTTTATTCTCTTCTCTTATATTCAGCACAAATCTTGTTGTGCTAAGAAAAATTCCAAATGCGGCAAACGTGTCCCAGCGGTTTGAGCTGATGTGAGGTGAATTCTCTGACAGGCAATCTATCCAATCGTGACAAAGCAGATATAGCAAAATGTAAACACAACAAAAACTACCCCAACTCTGGGTGGTCACCTTCACCCCACAATGCTTTTTTTTCTCTTTTTTTTGGCAGGAAACGTTTTCCGGGCTGACCCGTTTCCACTGCACAAATGCGTGGGCTATTTTAGTGGATCCGACACCTGCGCGTATCTCCACCGCAGGGACCATCCCTTGAAGGGGATTTTTGGGGCCTTTTTCAGGGGTGATGATAAGTCCCTGCTCTGGGGTAGGTACTGCTGAGAGTCGCTGAAAAATCGTTAGGTGGGGCTCGAAGCTGATTGGCTGTTAACTCACACGGGAGAAGGCGACAACAACAAGCGTCGAGACAGCGACGAGTGAAATTAGAGCAAATCGAAACAGGCGTTGGCTTTCTTCTCGACGGACAAAGTCCAGTTAGGACTTGAGCCATCAAGGAGGAATGAGAAAATCTACATTGCGTCCGAAACGTCCAGGATTATTACTAGGGTTGGGACGAATAGTCGTAATAGTTGACTACGACTAGCTCGTACCAAATGAGTCGACTGATTTTCTTCTAGTCAACTATTCGGGTAATTCAGATTGCGTGATTTCCCTACAATTTAAGGGTAGTAAATCATTAACAAAAATAATCAGTTTCAAATAATTTTCGTGTAATTAAATTTGCCGCTCATCCACCTCAGTTCCATCAGAGAGACAATTTTAACCAACACAGGTCAAAATCCAACAGCAGCCAGTAAGTACTACCTTCACTTAAGGGTTCTGAATAAATATCTTGCATCTAGTAATACCACAAACACTGTGTAGTTCACTGTGTTAATGCCATGTTTTCAACTTGAAAATTCATAGTTTTTTTTGTTAATTAAAGTCAATTTGGAGTTTCCCTGCTTAGATTCGACGAACATTCATTTACTGTCAAGATCAGTCGACAAGTAATGGTACCCGACTCGTCGACGAATGATTTTCATTAGTCGACCCAACCCTAATTATTACGTTGCTGTATATGTAGCTGCATGAGCCCAATGGGTCTATACTGCAACAGAGACACAACGGCTGAGAAGGTCAATTATGGGGCTTTTCCTGTAACTTTCACGACATCTGAGAAGTAGGTTGAGTTCCGGCGGTGGAAACAGAACCTAATGACCTTGTCAACAAAACACAGTGGTCTGCTGCAAACATGCCTTCTCCATTACCGATATGAGGAACACTGACTATTTGGGCAAAATTCATTTCGACATGAAGAACAAGAAGGAATTTTCCATTACCTTTACAAAGGAGGAGGAATGAGTCAGTAGTGAATTCCAACAAAAGCCAACTGTGCCCATTACATTAAAATATCAGAGACTCAATCTATTTAGTGTAGCCCCAAGGAGAAAACAAAATCGACAGAGCAGAATAGCTTCCGTTTGAGGTCATATCGTACATGACAGAAGAGGTCTGAGAACGAGGGTCAAACTGTGATTGCAAATTTCCTCTTACGTAACTGATTCAAGTGCCTGAACATTCCACTTGTCTGCTTATGGTCAAGCTCAAAAAGGAGACGCAGAGAAAAAGAGAGCCCATACTATGAGTGATCATTAAAAAGACACGCTTCCAAGATAATATTTCAAAATTTCCAATAGTCTTATGTATGGAGGAACTCCAGCAGCTTAAGCAGAGAGTGAAATCTCACGGCCAGAAACTGATGCGTTGAGCATTACGAACTAGTTAAGCGTAGCAAACATTCCACTTCGATGGATGCAAAAGCTTATTAAGATGAGCACACAGTTGAATTGCTGGCCACTTTTCAGACAAAATCAGAATAATGTGACACTGCGTACGTGAATGAAAATGTGAAAAGGTATTTTGGCGTTTATGTCAAACATATGTGAATTGATTCCTAAATGGATTATCTGGGACAGCAGTTTCCCCCACAAACTCGCCTTTCTCTCCTTTAATTCCAGTCTTTGCACATCTATTTCTAGTTTTCTCTCTTTCACAGCTCACTCCTCTTCTTGACTTTCCCCGTCTTGCTTTAATCCCTGTTCCCGGTGCCGTGCCTTTCTCCCTCGCTTCCCTGGGAGGTCATGCTCTTGAGTGCTCATTGCTGCATTAAACAACTAGCGCTCATTATCTCCTGCCAACAACAGAAGATGTTACGTGGGCAGCTTTCCTGATATTAGTCACGGCTGGCATGCCGGGTCAAAACACTTGTCTTTGCACATCAATCTGTCATGTTAAGCTCGAGTTGGGAAATCGTGCTTGATGGACTCTGAAGTGAGTCCAAAGGAAAAGGACAAGTAACAGCTGTTGTTGCCATGGAAATAGACAGAAAAAAAGACCCCTGCAGTTTCGCCACATAAATATAGCTAATTTTGTAATTACTG
>OMMV01044007.1:0-10907 GCA_900302635.1 Chatrabus melanurus | reverse complement strand
TCTCACTCTCTTCCTCAACTCCAAAGTCATCCTACAAACCACCATCTGGTGCTGCCTAGCTACGCGCTCCCCTGCTGCCACCTTACAGTCTCCAATTTCTTTTAGGTTGCATCTCCTACATAGGATATAGTCCACCTGTGTGCACCTTCCTCTACTCTTACACGTCACCCTGTGCTCCTCCTCCTTCTTAAAATAAGTATTTACAACAGCCATTTCCATCCCTTTTGCAAAATCTACCGTCGTCTGCTCTTCCGTATTCCTCTCCTTGATACGATATCTACCCATTACTTCCTCATCACCTCCGTTTCCTTCACCAACATGCCCATTGAAGTCCGCTCCAATCATCACTCTTTCATCCTTTCATCTCTCTACCACCTCCTCTAACTCACTCCAGAAATCTTCTTTCTCCATCTCACAACCTACCTGTGGGGCATATGCACTGATGACATTCATCATCACCCCTTCAATTTCCAACTTCACACTGATCACCCTGTCAAGACACTCGCTTCACCCCCAACACACTCTTAATATACTCTTCCTTTGGAATGACCCCAACACCATTTCTCCTCTTATCCACACCATGATACAACAATTTGAACCCACCTCCGATGTTCCTGGGCTTACTTCCCTTCCACTTGGTCTCTGTCTAACTTTCTCTCTCCAACATATCAGCCAACTCTCTCCCTTTACCAGTCATACTGCCAACATTCAATGTCCCGGCCCTCACTTCCACACAACTATCCCCACCTCTCAAAAATAACCATCCACCTAATAAGAGAGATTAGGCAATAACCAGATTAAGTGTCCTTCACCCTGCCTAAAGGTACTGTGATTGATTAATGAATTTAGCATGTCTAGCATAACGGGCCTTAACTCATCCCAAAAAAGATGGGTAAAATTTAATGGGAATGCCGTCTAAGCCTGGAGATTTCCCTTGTTCATAGACTGAAGTGCAAATCCTAGTTCAGGAAGGGTTATAGGTTTAGTGAGGGATTCAGTGTTAAACTCAGACAGACAAGGCAGATTAAGCAGAGAGAAAAAGGATAAGAAGGTGGCAGGTTCGGAATTTCACTCTGAGGTATAAAGCACAGCATAAAAAGAGCAAGAAGTTTTGTGTATGCACTTTTGACCAGTCAATATTTTGCTAGATTGGGATTTTACAGCTGGGATGTTGGAAAACTTTTCACTACTGCTTAGCCCAAACAGAAAGTACAGTCAGGACCATAAGTATTTGGACATTGACAATTTTTGTAACTTTGCCTCTGTACACCACCACAATGGAGTTTAAATGAACCATTTCAGGTGTTCTTGTAATGTAGACTTTCAGCTTCCATTTTTATACACATTCCTTCCATTTTCAGAGCCTATAAGTTACCAGACAAACTAAAAATGAGCATTATTGTTCATATAAATCATCAGTTTTACAGCCAAGTCAAGGAATATGTTTTGGACTTCATTTACATCAATTATTAAGAAATACAAACAGTATGGTACTGTACGGTAAATCTGTCTGGAGTAGACCGTTCCCAATCTTGATGGTTCATCTTTGAGTCTTGTTCAGTGGTGATCGTGTTTCAGCCTTCCTTACCTTGTTCTTCTGGACACTCCAGGTCCGTTGCAGTGCTGGAATATGGTGGCACTGGAGGATAATGGGTTCCTGGTAGCGTCACATTTAATCCTTCTCAAGTCTTTTGCAGTTAATTTGTGTCTTTTCTTCTCCATGCACTTCTTGCGACCTTGTTGACTATTCGCAAACAAAACGTTTGATTGTTTGTTCGATGATCACACCTCAATAGTTTAGCTATTTCAAGAGTATTGCATCCCTCTGAATGGCATTTTACAATTTTTGACTTTTCAGTGTTTGTCAAATCTTTTTTTTTTTTTTGGCCCATTTTGCCTGAGAAGAAGCTGCCTAATAATTATGCACACCATAATATAGGATGTGCAGAATTAGGCCACATGCTCCCTCATTACACATTACCTGAGAATGCTTAAATCCAATAAGCATTCAGGTTTATATAGCTTGGAGTGTGAAAATATGCATAGAAATAAGGTCAGAATACTCACTTGCCTAATAATTGTGCATGCAGTGCATACACACACACGCATACATTGGACCAGATGTAATAGAATGTGGTGGTGGTGGTGAGGTTTTGAACAGCTAATGTGGTTAAGGACCAGACCTTACTCATAGCACTTTGAGATGATTTGTTATAAACGGAGTTGAAATTGAATTCAAGTGTCAATTCTCTGATGTGGTTATGGTGAAGCCCCATCAATCCTCTCCCTAGAGCTGCCCTTTCTTCTTTCTTTTTTAAACATATTCCCACAAAACCAGCATTCCTTGTTAGGTATCATGTAGGAGGATAATCCCAGAGACAGTGGTTTATTGAAAGGGCTTTTGGGTAGATTTTTAAACTGAGGGGTACAAACAACCAAAAACTTTCTTTGAAAGATCTACATTACAAATGGATTATATGAGTCAAGCTGAATTGTGATACCCATTAGTATTTCCATGCCCGTCTTCCCACTGAGTTTAGAAATTTAACTGTCGATATGATAATCCTTTATACCGTTTCCATTCTATAAACACACCTTAAAGGAACAAAAACAATTCATTTGTACTGAAACTGTGCCGAGCGACACCTACGCCTTTCCAAATGACTGACAAACACTGGAGAAATGCTGCATCCATACCAATCTTCCCAGAGTGATGACGCTCATTTCTTTCTTTGATCTCCAGGCACCTGGACAAATTTGGGACGTCTCTGAAGTGGGTTAACACCGCCACCTGCTGGCTGGTAAAGAGACGACACCTTTAATCAATGAGCCAACCACAGGCTGCAGCCACATTTGTTAACGTTTCCATTTAATTTTTGCTTGGATGTCCTCGTCACTCTGTCCTCTAATGCATTTGTCATTTTTCTTGCTTTAAATGTACCAAGTGTTGCCATGTGTAATTATGCCGTCTTTAGTTACCGTAGCACCAAACCGTTCAAGCCAAAGAGGCGCTTCATTTGTAATGTCTGGGGGAAGATGACAGGTGTTATATTTTTTTCCTGTAAGAAAGCAGAACTGGAAAAGCTGAAGAAATGCTGCCGTTTAGAAGCCAATATGCTGATGAGACAATGTACAACAGATTTGGCCAATATCGTGCAAAAATCAAGTACAAAATCTTCCACAATTTTTGACATTTTGCCGCCGTCAACTGGTCTCGTTTGCCACTCAACTCAATACCAAGGAAGAGGTTATAGATTCTGAAAATCCATCCAAGGCAGGCTTACAAAGCAAACTCCACCCTTTGAGACTACATTGACAGAGAGCTCGTGTCTGTAAGGTGGCCTAGAAGTTCTGACTTCCAGCAGTGTCAAAATTACATCCAAGAATTGTAAATACTTTTGTGGGGGCAGGGGTCAATTATGCAAATTTAAGCACATCAAATGTGCCAATAACCTTATATGTAACATTTTCTTTGATTTAGAGTTTAAAAAATAAAATAAATAAAAAAAGTCTATCTGTATAGTTTAAAATTCACATATTTATAAAAAAAATAAAAAATAAAAATCTTTGGCCATCCACATGATTTTAATGTGTACCATGACAAACTAACATGACAAACTCAAATGCAAGCTGCAGATTTTATGTACCCACAACCATGTGCATCGATTTACGACATTTGAGCAGTACTGTAAAACGGGGTAACAAGGGACAAGTTTTCTTTTGCCCTTAAACCAGTGAAACATTGCATTATTTTTCTTGAAAAAAAATTAATAACTTTAGTCAGCAAACATCATTGGTTTAAGCCCCCGCCCCCAATTTTTTTTTTGTTTTTACATTTTTGTCCCTCGTCACCCTGTTTTATGACACAAAGAAACTTCAAATTATTTCTCTAACCTGAGGCAAAAGCAATCTAACACCCATATAAATATATGTTTATGACAACAGTATGTAAAATGCAAGAAATGAAAAGGAAAAAAAAAAAGTTTTTTTGCAAAGATAGGCATTTATTTGGAAGAACATAAGTACAAAAGAGTGGCATTTTCTTCCAGAGAAGTAGAGACAACAGCAGATTTTTAAAAACAATGTATTTTTGTATTTTGTGAATGACACCTGCAGGAGGTCATTTCTGCATACCGTCAAGATACAGGTAGTCTCTATATAGTAATTACTTTTTTTTTTTTCTTTTTTAAAAGGAATTACAACTCAAAGATATTACTGGGAGAAAAATCTACTTGTGTCAAACAAGCAATTCTGCTCAAAATCCCTAAAATCCACTGTGGTACACACAAGAACATAAACTCTTTATAACCCGTTAGCATTGTGTCTTTCTGATAGTGCACCGAGAAAGACCGTCGTGTCCCTGCACTAACTATTCATCTGACAACTGTGTGAAAACAATCAGATTAAGGATAAACTGCAAGGTAAAATAATATACATCCACGCTACATATAAGTATACTGCTCTTCAGAAAAAACAAAACCTTTATGATCATTCCGCACGGCGCAATGACAGTCTTATGAGTAAAATAATATATAAAGACAGGAGAGAATATAAAACTAATTTAACATGTAGAACATTAGAAATACAGATGTTTTCACAGATAGTTAATTGACATAAAAAACAAACCTCAACACCATGTTATCGGTGTTAACACAAAGGAATGCTAGCTTAAGACGGAAAATTAATGAAGTCACTCTGACATTTTCTCTAGAATACTGAAGATTTCTGCAGTTCACACCATAATATCAAAAAGATTTTTGTTTTGTTTTTTTAAATGCAAAAAAATTTATCTTGTAACAAAATTTGCGAAGTGACTATAAGGCAGTCACGGTGGAATGTTGATGGCCTACTCTTGGATTATTAGTGAGAATTTAAAAATAAAAATAAAAATCAAAGTAATCGGCTGGTTTCACAATGGTGGAGTGTAGATAACGCATCACTACATTTTGCTGAAAGTCAACAAGAAAATATTGACATGTTGAGAATAAATAAAGCCACTGCTACACAAGGTCAGTCATGTCTAAAGTGTCCAGCTCCACAGATAGAGTAAGAAAACCTAACATACTGTCAGCAGACAGCCTTGCCAGAGGCTGTAATTTGTAGTTGGATGCTAAGACATCAACCTAAATACAGTAAAGAAAATCAAATACAAACAAGAGAGTACAACTGTGCCAGCAGTGAGTATTTCTGAAACATTATGGATTTTTTTAAATTTTTTAAAAAATCTGAGTGAATATACAGTATAGAATAACGTTTGTAACAGAAACCAGCCATTTTCTTAGAAAGGTACCTTCAGTCCTTGAAAATTAGTCCACTGCATATTAGGCTGCAATGAAAATGAAAACTAGAATTTTATCAACAGTGGCCAGTTCAGATTCATCAAGAGAAGACAGATTGTCTTCAAAAAGCTGTGGGGTCCAGGGCCTTGATTGCATTATCACAATTTCATAACACAACATGTATTGTTCTTCATACTGGTTCCAAATGAAACCAGTAAACTGCTACCGACAAAATCAGAAATGCAATAGTGCAAATCAGACCTGGCTGTCCTTTTCAAGTAATAGAGATTTAAAGCACTGTGGTTTCAGATTCAAAACACCGACAGTGTTAGCACAGAAAAAAGAAAAAAAAAAAAGACCCAATCTATGGCTTGGACACTGACGGAAACATGAAATTTCTTTGGTAATCAAGGTGAGTGAAAGGCCGCTACAAAAGGACGTCAGCTCTTAACCACGTTGTGAAGCTTGTACGGATCTGCGTTAAAAATTATTCTACCGAAATATAGTGGGGGGTTTAAAATGGAAAGATTTTGGATATTTTTATAGTTCAGAAGTTGAACTCTGGGTGCACGTGTGAACAGTCCAGGTGAGCACCATGCGTCATACATTGTTCTTAAGAAGTTGATGCTTGTTAAGACCCAACAGTAGGCGAACTCGACTCTCATATTCAAACACTACAGAAGTGATCGTAATATTTACACCCCTCTGCTTAACTGATCTGCCTCCACCGCTTCATGACCTCCACCTTTGGCTTTGATTTGAAGCCAGGCGTCTCCCAGCGCCTTTGCAAAGTGGTCGTCCACCGAGCCGGTTATGGAGACCAAGTTGGAAACAGGCTCCGATTCTTTGTAGTTTTCTCCGAGGCTGCGGCGGAAATGTTCCTCAATCACAGGATCGCACACTGTGTTAGCTAAAGCAGCATTACATGTGGGGACAGAAAGCCAAAGAAACACCAAATGTAATTATAACGCTTAATTAACATTGACCATCAAACTATGCGTACATCATGTCACTAAGTTTGAGATGATCATTTGAAAGTGTTTTAGTTTTTACATACAGTGATGATTTTAAATGAAAAATTCATGAAAAAGCTAAAAACAGTGTCACACACTACAGAAACGCAACACATTTAGTATATTTTAACACTGAAACTGATCAAAAGAACAGTTGTCAAATGGGTAAAAACGTTTTAAATGATGAATTTTTTTCCATTATTGTCACTGTTTTTATTATTTTTATTTTGAAAACGATGCTCTAATTTGCAGGTATCACACCTCTTTGTGTGATGTTTTAAAGGCTTACCGTTGGCCTTCGCCTGATCAGCAGGTGTGCCAGGAGAGCAGCCATTCATGTGGCAGTGCAAGAGGTTACAATTGCGGTTGTTTGCGGGGGCACAGGTGATAACTGATGGTCGATTCTAACGGAGGAGAGGGAAAACTGTGTCAGTGAATACAAAGTACCATGTAGGCCAATGGTCGCCAACCCCGCTCATTCCGTTTTCTCCCTGCTCGGCCCACACCAGATAAATCAAGTCTGGTGTCCACCAGCTCTTCAACGGGTGAACACACCTGGCTGATTTAATTAGCTGTGAGGAGAGCAGGTAACAAGGATGGTTGATGTAGGCAACGTAGGACATCCCTTAGGATCACCACTAGAACATTTAAAAGGCTCAAAGTCTTTTTTTTTCTTTTTTTTTTATCTTTCATAGTTAACTATAACTAGAGTTTCATGTTAAAAGTCAAGTCCCATGTCAGCTCTTCATTGAGTCAAAGGTTGACATACACCAAGATGAATGCCTGTCAGCATGAAGATTCCAGAAATTGATGGAATTACTTCTAAAAGTGGGATACTGTATTCGACCGTTTAAGCACACTGTGCATTTACCGGTAAAAAAAAAAAAAAAGAAGAAAAAAAAGTTTTTACTGAACATGGGGCGTCCCGAAATCATTCTTTTAAGCGCACACTATGGGCTTAACGGGCCATGGCAGGCCTCGTTTCAACACAGGAATTGAAGAAAAGCTTCATGCACACAATGGATTCTGGGATATTTACAACGTTGACTCCGCAATGGCTGAGTAAATGGCAAGAGCTACATTTGAATTTTTATTCCTTTATTCAGGGATTCCACGTTTACAAAGACATTTGGACACTCGAACTTGGTGAACTATTGTTTTTCATTTTACAATGACACGTTTTCTGGGATGTTGGCGGGACTCATTTTGACACAGGAATTGAAGCAAAGCCTCATTCGCACAATGGTTCCTGGGATATTTACGACATCGACTCGGCTGAGGAACCCTCCCATCTTCTGAAATTGAAGTAAAACACTGCAAAAGGTAAGTTTCTGTCCATTGTCCCCCACCCATAGGCCCCACAAAAACCACATGTGCGCCAAGTAGAGTCTGTGCGCTTAAATGGTCGAATACGGTAATTGGAGCACCTTTGGCTGTATTTAATGGCCTTCCTATAAAACCAGTGCCTTCTTACATTTAAGAGCAGGGGGTTTTAAAAAAATAAATAAAATAAAATAAAATAATAATCTACAGAATTAAACCAAGGCAACTGGAGCAAAATTTTGAATCTCCATGTGTCAGATTCTTCCTTAGAAGCCATCTTGAAAAGATTCACAGTACAACAAGCACATCATTTAGCAAAGCAGAACAAATTAACACCCAGGAATTAAAGAACTTTGTTCTAAAGGTCCAACAGAACTTTAGGATTACAGCCACAGAACCAATGAAGTGCGTAGTTGATGCATCACATAGAAATGACTTCACAATGTGTTCACAGGTTATTTTATAACAATGTTCATGCAAAGAGGCTAAATGAAAATCACAGGGGATTCAATGTTGTTGCACAGAGTTTCTACTCTGGGACATGCATTTTCAATATAGTCTTTCTGTAGTATTTGTTTTTGATTGTTCATGAGGAAATAATCTACTTTTCAACTCAGAAATAATGTGATAAATTGAGAGGTGATACAATTTGGAATCATTTTACATTTAAGTGATATTTCTCAGGGGTGTACACACTTCTGTTGTAACAGTACAAGCACGAAGATGCAGGTCTCCAACTCAAGAAAGCACTTGTCTTCAGCAGGGGACTATGACAACACTTCTCTCCAATAAATTTTTTTGAGTGCACAAATAACTTTTTTTTTTTTTTTTCTTTTTTTAACATTTCTTCAAGCATTTTCTTCCTCATAAAGCCATCCCAAAAGTTTAAGAATGAGTGTAGGACTTGCCTACTTACCTACCATGTTGCTATGACCCGAGAGGGTTTTTGATTTTGGGGCCATACTGTTTGACTGTTTGTCACAGTGAACATTCTATATTTCTAAAGTGTTACAATGTCACGTACTTGCTGTCGTTCCACAGTCCCTCTGACGCCCATTCCCAAGTCCAAACTGGTTTTAGTCAGGGCCAGAGGTTGGTCTACAGCAAAGCCAGAGATGGAAGAATACAGGTGGTTCCCATGGAGACCATTGGAAGAGGAACTAATATGCTCCATAGGACTGTGGATGAGGCTCCAGTGCTCGTCTCCAGCAGATGGTTGAGCCCTTGATAAAGAGTAAACAAGTGGCATCAACAGCTTTGTGGAACTGCTGGTATGTTATGCAACTACTCAAAAGTTATCTGCCAAGTATGCCACGTTTTCTCTTGCATATTTGGTTTGTTCACAGAATCACACAAAAACTACTTAACAGATTTTCATACACCTTCATTAAGAGGTGGGTTGAGGTTGCATGGACTGGGTGTTGGGTAGGGTTGAAGAAACCAGCGGCTTAGGTGCTGTCGTTACTGGATTTGACTTCGCAGACAATGCTGTGATCTTTATAGAATCAACAGGTACCCTAACCTGAGAAGCTCAGTGAGGAATCAGAGTGTCTGGGTTTGTGATCATCTTGGATCAAGAATAAGATCCAGACTTTCAATGACTTCCTGGACTCTGTCAGCAGAAGCGTATCTGTATGCGGTGAAAGTGTCAAACTTGTAGAGAGATACACTTATTTCGGCAATGACATTCATGTCTTTGGGTCCTCGGGCTTTCAGATAGGGAGACGCCTGGGCAGAGGTTATGGAGTCATGAGGTTGGTGGACAGGCACACTTTGTGATGCCAATACCTTTGCAGCAGAGCGAAGGTCTAAGTCTTTAGGGCCCTGGTGCTTCTTATCTTCCTGTGTGGTTGTGAGACTTGAACATTAACCAGTGATCTAAGGATACAACTGGATGTTTTGGTACCAGGTCTCTTTGGTGGATCCTTGGATACTGCTAGAATGACTTCGTTTCAAGTCTCACAACCTTACAATACGAGAGGGGGCACCAGGATCCTAAAGACTTTAACCTTTGTTCTCCTGCAAAGGTATCGGCATCGCAAAACACCTCTGTCCTGCGACCTCAGTACTCTACAACCTCTTCCCAGGCGTCTCTCGATCTCAAAGGTCAACGACCCAGAGATATGAATGTCACTGCGAAGATAAGTGAATCTTTCTTCAAGCTCGAAACTTTCACTGCAGGCAGATAGATTTCTGATGGCCAAGTCCAGGAAGTCACTGAAAGCCTGGATCTTACGCTTGATCAAAGACGATCACAAACCCAGACACTCCGACTCCTCGCTCAGCTTCTCAAGTGCTGCAATCAGGCCATCCATTTATTCCACTAAGACCACAGCATCGTCAGCTAAGTCTAGGTCGGTAACGCTTTCCTTACCAACAAAGGCACCTACGCCGCTGTTTTCCACAATCCAACATACCAACCAGTCCACGTAAGCATTGAACATGGGGAAAAAAAAATCAGATTGTGCTGCCACTCCATACAGCACTCATAGTACCTGTGTATAGGCTGGCTATGATGTCCAGCAATCTACTGAGGATCACGCAAATTTTCAGTAAGTCCCAGAGAGCTGTCTGGTCAACCGAATTAAACGCTTTGAGAAAGTCGATATAGGCTGCAAAGAAGTACTGCTGATAATCATGCTGGCATTCAATGAGTACTCGCAGAGCTAAAATGCAGTAGATGGTTGACTTCTATGGTGTGAAGCCAGACTGCTCTGGTTACTGAGCGGCAAGTAACTGGGACTGAATCCGGTTACAAACAATCCTTTCCACAGCACAGAGAGCAGTGTAATACCTCTGTAGTCGATGCAATCCCGATGATGACTCTTTCCTTTTCACAGTAAATGGACTGCATTTCTATAGCGCTTTTCCATCTGATCCAGATACTAGGGCTGGGCAATATGGCTGAAAACTGTATCACGATATAAGTGTTTTATATCGGTCGATATCGATAATTATTGATATTTTTATGACCCATTTAAAATAAGGACCAGGAGAAAAAAATACATTAAATTAAACATTTTTATTTTACATTTAGCTTTCCTCTGATTATAATCCCCTCAGCTATCAAGGCAGAAAGGAAAGGAAATGTCAACACAACCATGGAAAACACTCAAATAATAAATGTAAATAAAAGTCTAAATCACAATGAACACTCACGTCTATTTATAAACGTTTATTTTATAACAAATAAATAAAAAACGTCTATTTTTTATGACAAATAAAAAAATGATTTTGCCCTGAACAATTTGGAATTTGCGAAAGAGGCTATGAAAATGTGAACTTGGAATAA
>OMMV01043995.1:0-11460 GCA_900302635.1 Chatrabus melanurus | reverse complement strand
AATTTGAAAAAAAATAAAAAAAAAAAAAAAAAAAAAAACAGCATTCAGTGCGCAGATACCACCGCCAAGGCCGTCGCTGGGAATGGTCGTCTGTTACCAGTGCCAGTGGGGAGCGCTGATTCACCAAGCTACAAATAAAAAGGAAATCAACGGGAGACAATTATTTTTAAAAAATGCCTGTTGACCCTCATCTGCATCCACCATAAAATCTAATCACCACTATTTTTTTGAGTTGTGTCATCCACAGACATTGGTTGAAAACACAAAGGGCCCTATAATAGCAAGTGTACTTGAGCTAACCTTTGCGCCCATGGGCGTGTTGGTCTTCAAATGAAGTGTAGTCAGGCGCTGTGTTGGTGCATTTTGCTCCAGTCACTTTTATTCTTTGTCAAATTCAAATTTTTGCTTGATATTTAAGAAGTTTTGTTTTATTATATTGACACAAATCTGATTCCGTACACGGGGAGCCTTGATGCCCTGAGTGACCGCCAATTGCCCACAATGCACTTCGTCAGCAGTCGCCAAAACGTGATCGTGCAAGCGTTTTAAATCCACGCACCCGTAGAGTCAGACGTGGATTTTCAGTTTAATATTTGTTTAGTATTTCAGAAGGTGTTAATAGTAATTTTGTGACTTTTTCGACATACTGACACAGAATAATGTGCTAAAATAAAAAATAGGCAAAATCCCATTTAATAGTGTGACAATTTTTGAATGATTTGGTTGCATTTTATGCTTTTCAATCAATTTTTTCCTAAATTTCAAAATCAATAAACGTATTGTTCAACTTAAGATGAAAAACAACAGTTCTTGTGAACTTCAATAATTAATAGTTTAATTTTCTGTGACATTTTTAGGCTACATTATATACATTATAATGACAAGTAAATTACTTTGAATATTAAAGGGCCTTACCAGTAATTTTTTTTTTACATTATACTCTACTTTAGAGGGTATCTGCTGAGTATTGCTGATTGAATTGTTTTGTGTGTGTTTTACTTTTTTTTTTAATCATTTTCTTAAAATGGTAAAATAATGCATACATTGTGATTTGTAATAAGTGAGATAAACCATGCAAATCTGACATGGTCTTCTTGAAAGAACGCTTTTGTGCACAGATCTGAGTTTAAAAATGTCTTCCCACTTGACATAATGAAGGGCGCTTTCAAACTTAAAGGTGTGGTCCCTTTTCAATTTTTCAGAAAATTAACGAAATTTACTTCACGTTGAAATCGAGAAATCCAGTTATTATAAAGGACATTTATTTCTGTGGTATATCACAAAATTACAGCCTACGGTAATTTATTGCTGGTAAAGTATTTATTTGGGGGGATTCCATGGCAAATATAGCGAGCTCGCTATGTGCGATTTTGCAGACGACATGAAGGAGGAAACACATGTGCAAGCTTTGAAATTCACATTGTATTCGATGGAAACTGGGAATTTCCAACTTACAAGTCAGAAAAATGCATCTGATAAAGCTATGATAAAACAGTCTCCCCACTGACTCATTTTTGGCAAAACAAATAAAACCGTTGCAACTGTAACTAACAACTGACATGGCAGACCTGTGTGAGTGTCGTCTTACCTGTCCAGCAGGTATCCAGCAAAACTTGTGTGAAATTTGTCCAGATTTTATCCGTAGTTCTTCCCAACAGGATCTCTGGTGGCCTATGTTTACTAACTGTGTCTACCCGAATCTCTAGGTTCCAATTTTATATGGGGTTTTTTTTGGCACTTTTAGTCATAATTGAAGATCTTCAGTGTTTCTTTTCGGTACCATGATGCTAACACTAGCATATGCAGGGAAGCAGTGCCATTTGACCCTCAAATGGCACGCTGAGAAACTGAGTTTCCCAGTGTGTCTTTTTACTATCTTTTAACCCAAAATCCTAAATTGCTTCCAGAAATGATAAATTTTGATTATATAGGCGATATAAGCCTGTCTATCCTTTATTCGAATACTAAGAAACAAAATTATAGTGGTGTAGAAGAAAATTCTTTTTATAACTTAAATAGTAACAAATCAAAAGAGACAACACCTTTAAGGACGATGGCATTATTTCATTTTAAATTTTCAATATAACATTTAATGTATTGTTATTATACATAATCGTTATTGATGTTTAATATAATCTTTCATATATTTACATTTTCAATTTGATTCCGTATTAACAGTCAGCAGCAACATTTCTTGTGAACTCTTTAAAGTAGTGATTTACTTTCCTCCACTTACAGTGACTCATTTGACTCACTCATGATTTCTCAGTGATGCTGCTCACATGTTCTCATTCCTTCACTAAGTGCTGCGCCTTCGGCTTACTGTGAAATGTCTCTGGGAGCAGGGCTAAGACAGCCACGCTCCCCCTGCTCAACCAGAATGGGGTAAAATCCGTTAATCGGCTTTTGTGGCCAAACGCGATAAAGCTGCAGCCAGGATCAGGCCAATTTACAGTGTGCCCCTTCCCTCTGTCTCACGAGGTCTGCAGCGCCGCAGAGCAGCGGCTCAGCATCGTCCTCTTAAAAAAAGATTTCTCTGCTATCAGGGCCGTGTTGGCAGAATGTCGAGGGCTAACCCCATTGTGAAGAGCTTGCCTCATTCATTTCTACAGCCAGTGGCTCAGTGGAAGTCGGGGAGATGGAGCCGCTCGTGCACGCTCTCAGTGTGGGGTCCTTCCAGCAGCTCCGCACATTACACATAACTGTCACTTCACATGCATGCAGACGGTGACTGGTCATCACACTGACGGCTGAAGAATGGACAGATTGTGTTCATGCACCATGTCCTCCTATAATGTGCTTTTGTGCACGTTGATGGGAGCTGTCCTCCCCTATACCTGCTCCGACTGCTTAAAAATTCATGTATTTTTATTCCCTGCGATTAGCAGGGAAAGCGTAGGATTAATGGAGCCAGTCAGTGAGTTAGTGGGTGGGTCTGCAGAATGTCTGAAAGAAACGCTGTAAAAACTACAGCATGTTCGCCTCTGCAATTTTGCACCTTTTACCGCTATGGTCACTTCAAACTTTTAGTTGCCTCTGTTATCAGCCAGGCAATGGCGTAGTTATAATTCTGATTCTGACGCATTCAGCAGTTAGCCAGTAAACTGGATATCCGGCTGTCCCTCTCCCCACGAAGCAGTTTGCTTTGTTTACATTGCGTAACTCCATTCAACACCTTTAACAAGATGGCGGCCTGAGTTACTCATTAATGGCCGTTTCAGCCAATGACAATGTCCGCACTAGTCTTTTTTCATTTCTGTGGCTGTGTCTCCATTCAGGGGCCGCTGAACCAGCCGCTCAGAAATGAGACGGTCTAGCCCACGGAGCATTTTGCGATTGCGTCATTAGCGTATCCCGCCTCTACCCCCTGTCGCCTAGCAACCTTGGCAGTTGCACGCGGCAAGCTAGCGTGGTGGGCGCAACCCGTAGTTTAGTAATCATTTTGTCATTACTTGTTTATTTTGTACATATGGATCTCGAAATTGTCCTTTTGTTCATATTAGCAGATGATACCAACACAGAATCATTTAGAAAACTTATCGGAGCTTTCGGCAGTATCACACCGCCGTCTTCAGCCGTTGTAGACTCGGGTCAGTTAGGTCTAAAAAGCCTAGTCGCGCCACTATGATGCATGCGGCCTACAAACGCAGCGTTTGAAGGATGCAGCCCCTGAATTGAGACACAGCCTTCGTAACATACCTAGCATTAGTTAGCCAACATTGGCTAACTAATGCTAGCTAAGGGAAACGTGAGCTTTAGCTTCCTAATCTTACTTAAACTTAAGGCAAAAGTTAGAAACTAGCTAATGTTAGCATCTGTAGACACTTGGCACAATTTAAGTGAATTAAACAAGCAAGATAGCTAATGTTAGTTAACTAATGTTAAGTAAGGCAAACGTGACCTTTAGTTAGCTAATGTTACTTAAACTTGAGGCAAAAGTTAGGAGCTAATTAACGTTAGTAATCATCTGTAGACACCTGACACAATGTAAGTGTTTAAACAAGCTAGATAGTTACTTAATTTAAGCGACTACAGCATCGATTGGCTTGCGCCACACACTGGAGCACAGACTTAAATGTGCCATTGCAATGATGGGAGTGAGGCAGGCAGACTAGATGTTCAATTAACATGAATAAGTGGTACGGTCCACTTTAGGAGGGTCTGAAATCGTATTAGAAAATAGGCATGAATGTGGGAAATATTTTGTAATATTTACAATTACACGTCCAAATGATATATAAATGTTTTGACACACCCTTCCCCCAAACTCTTGTTTTTACCTCTTTTGCAAGGGGTCTGCAAGTCTTAGTTAGGGTGGGTCACTAGTCCCTGTAAATCCAACCATGCCAGAGGGGCCAAACTGGAACATTTCAAAACATTTGATTTGAACCAGTTGGTGATGCACAGAGGCTCCATTCAGCACAGGACATGATGTCTTCCTTTTGATACGTACTCCAGAACCATGTTCCATAATGCTGTTTGTTTGTTTTTTTTAATTTGCCATCACTAATTTGCAGTACCTACGAAAAGTTTTAATGTCATCCCCAGCCATTCTATCCATTCTTTAATTCTGGTTTCACTTTCCCATTCTTCTGACGCTGACATGAAGGCGGGTGGACGGTGGTTGATTCGGACGATGAGCACGACACGCCCAGTGTTCAACAGTTGTGAAACGACATGTAAGTTCAACCACAACTGTTTGTAATTTTACCTTTGCAAAACGACGATACTTTTTGGATTGATCTGGTGCATCAAACTTAACCACCGTGTTCTTTGCATAATGTCATTAAAGGAGTTACATGATACATCTTTTCAACAAACAAGCTATTAGACAGTAGCAAGCAAGCAGGAGTCCAAGTGTTGACTTCCGTGACGTAAGCGCATCTTCATAATACCTCAAGCTGCAATCAGTGATCCCCGCATCACAGTTTCAGCCCTATAGGCTTCTGCATGTCAACATTCACAGTTTCAAACCAGAACCTGCCCTTGCAATAAAGACTATATGATTCAGGGTCACAGTATGACACTTAAACGATCATGATAGAGTCTCCAATAAACAGGTTTAATGTTAAAGATAGATACACGATCTCTGTGGGACAAAAAAATTAGGGTTATTTCTTTGATCTTTACAATTCCTCTATCCTTTTTACTGACCTTTGAACCTGATCAGTTATCATTGATCCTGATTAGTCACCGCTGATCCTGATTCCTCTGATCTTTTCATTGCTGATGAGTTTGGTGTTCCGGATCAAAGTTCAGAAATGAGGATCGAAGGAATCTTGCCAATGTAATTTTGTTTCCATTGCTGTTAGTCTGTTTTGCTTTGATCCTGTAATCGGGATCAACGGACTCATGATCAAGGTGTGGAGCTTGACCCTTTGTCCTGATCATTGAATTAATCAGCAATACTGATTACAGGATCAACAGAATCGGGATTGAAGATCAGAGACAAAAATCTTGCATTTTATCAAGTATCAAAGGCAGGATCAGGATTAAAGGATTCAGCATTGGTGATCCAAACTCAAAGATCAGTGATCAAAAGCAATAGCGACCACCCCTTGATCTGGATCCAGGCCAAAATGTAGTTCCAACACTTCCTGGACCCAAGTCCGACTTCTCCACCAAATTTAATTGAAATCCATTCAAGCCTTTTTGAGATATCTTTCTAAAACACAACAACACAACAGCAAGACAACAGCAAAGAACGAATAACAGCAATAGTAGCAATAATATGAGTAATAGTAATAACTGTAATAACAAACAACTAGAGGGCACTTGAAGAGCGCAAATTCAAATTGTGAAAATGCCACGAAATGCTCTGGCTTACAATGCGGGGTGAAACAGTGAGAAAAAAAAATCCCTCCTGGATCCACACTTCGATCCAGACCTGGTACAACAAATTATCTTGTAACACCTCTTGGAACAGAAGGTGTAGATCATCCAGGATGAGCAGCATTTTATTTGCCTCTTGCACTGATTAATAGCTCCGGAATACTTAAAATGTAGACAGGTTTAAAATTGTAATTAATCATAGATTTTATTATAAGTCTTAAATCAAGAGGGACAATTCTGGGCTCACGTAATTTTTGGATTATTGCTGTCATTACTTTTGAACAGCTCCCATTTTCTCCCTGAAGGCCCTGAGAGAGCAGTTATCTAGTTCGCTGGTGTGCACAAGTTCGGGTGTTGGATTAAAGAGAGATCATGAGATGCCCGGTCCAGAAGAAGATTCTTAAAATAGTCTTAATAAATAAACTTATAACTCCAAATGTATTATTATTCTTAGAACTGTATTTGTAAAGCTTAAAACTTATACTAATTCCAGTATTTAAAGCTACAGTGTGTAGGATTTAGGGGTGTCTATTACCAGTAATGGAATATAGCATTCATAACCATCTGTTCATTAGTGTTTAATTACCTGCAACAATGAATCCATGTGTTGTCATGAGCTTAGAATGATACCTTCATATCTACATGGGAGCGGGCTCCCTCATGGACGCCGCCATGTTGCACTGCCACGTTGATACAGTAGACCAAAAGGGATATATTTATGCCACCTTTCATATTTATACCACCATTTGGCAGCGTGGCTAGAAGTTTAAAGAAAAAAAAAATAAGAGGAATCAGTGGTTGCTCCCCTATACACTGTATACTGGTTGCTAGTGCAGACTAACAAGTTTGAGAACCCTCATTTTTGTGAAATGGAGGATCATACATGTTGCTTATCACAAGAGAGGGTCCCCATCTCCAAAGAAGCAAAAACATTAAGGGAAACAAAACTGTGACCAGCAACAGCATAATGCAATCTTCAACCTCACCACTAGATGGTGCTAAATCCCACACACTGTAGCTTTAACATGTATCATCTTACACTGAACACAGTGTAAGATGATACATGGTCCTTTTATACAGGGTCCTTTTATAAAAGTAAGAAAAGTAGAAAGAAAAGGTGCAGGAGAAAAGTATCTCCAAATACTCATATCTGGAGGTTGGAACATCACATTTAATATAGACTATGTTCAGACTGTCAGTCCAAATCCGATTTTGGGCATACCCAGGTTGTATCCAGGTTATGAAGGTATGAACAGGAAAAAACACACACACACACAAAATAAATAAATAAAAAAATTTAAAAAAACTCAGATTTTTGCTAATGTGATTCAAACCACATTAGGACCCTGTACCTTGTGGGAAAATACTCTAAATTCAGAGTGCACATACAAAAACAAATTATATCTATATAATGAATCTAAATGGGCTCAGTGGGAAAAAGCAATGTGATTTTTGTTTTTTCAACACTATCTCTTTTTGGTTCTTGCCCCAGTAGAGAAATGAGCACATGAAATCTACAGTTCAGCACGTTAATACATACAACACAAACACACATTAAGCATGGAAGTCAGACAGCAAGTATCAAGTGTTTACAAACTGGGCTGATTACTTGATTTTCCGGGAATCAACCTTCATCCCCAGATACTTACAGTCTGGAGGACAGAGGGGAAGAGATGGCGATTCCAAAGGTGCTATGCAAACCAATTGCTAGCATTTTAAAAAATGGTTGCGTGATAATAACTGTTATGTCTTTGTTATGTAAAAGAGGAATTGACCCAAAATCTTATTTGATAACCTGGATGTTAGACAAAAGATAATGGCACGCATCACATGATTAATTTCCATCTGACGCATTCTGACCAGAAGTGGTTTCTTCACTATTTAACGTAATGTGTTCCATAAAATAATTAATAAAAGCACGTTTTCCTTCTCAGTCAGTGGAGGCGGTTTATGAGGGGACTGTTGCTTGGCGAGTAATTCTGCCTTCATTCTTTATCACCCAAAATAACCACAAATTTATGTGCAAACATTTCTTGCTGCACTGCCATTAACGATCCCTCTGTCTCCTTCATCCTTATTGCCATGTGCCTTTTTTTTTTTTTTTTGGCGTCTCCTGCCCATTTTACAAAGGCATTGTGGGAGCTCGGGGGCGTCCTCTTTGTCATTGGCACCGGTGACCTCCACGTTCCCCTCTGGCACAGGGTCAATTATTCACTGCACAGGAACCACACCTGTGTCCCTCGTGAATCTCCCAGACAACCAGCCTCCAGAAAAAAATGAGTCTATTACCATGGCGGTGCCAGGTGATGGATTTCATGTTCGCTAGTAGAGCGCAGGTAAAACCTGGGGAAGCCACTAAAGGTGACCTTCAAAGATCTTTACCAGCCGTGCGTGCAAACATACAGACTCCCGTGAGGTAGAATCAAAGGCAGGAGTGGACCGCTGGTTTCCATGTCAGACTTGTTTGTTGTTTTTGTGGGATATTGTTGTGCATGCTGTAAACCTGAACGACCTTGAGCTGTGAATTCCACCATAAGACATTCCCTGGTGGACTATAATGGCTGTGTAATAGCTATTAGCTCACTAAAAAACAGAGTTCACTGCCCTTTTGTTCTGAGGCGTGCTTGCCCTACGGCATTTTAATGTGGCTACGGCTGCAATTAATGATTATTCCAATTATTGGTTAAAGTATAAAATATCTCTAAATGTCTTTAAAATGTCAGAAAATAGCTAAAATAAATGCCTGTCCTGACTTTACAAAGGCCAAAATGTCCTTTTCTATGTTTTATTCAAGCAACAGTCAACAGCCCAAAGATACAGTACGGAATTTACAATGATTCAAACACAACAAATACTCACATTTTCCCAGCAAAGGTAACAGCATAAATGTAGATGAGTGGGTGAGTGAGTGGGTTAGTCCAGCGAGCCATCTCGTGTAGGCAAATAACTCAAAAACAATAAATTCTACCATCTTGTAATACACCAACCTAAAAGAGCACATCATAAGGATGATGTCAGACAGCGGTGAACTTTGATGCATTACATCATGATGATGATCACAACATGATTCCCACTATGTGGGCAAACATAGTATGACATATACAACAGAACAGGAAAGTAAAACCAGAATTAAAGAATGGATAGTATGTGTGGCTGGGGACGATACCAATACTTTTTTTCCTGTACTGCAAATTAGTGATGCCAAACTCGAAAAACTGTTTTGCATTGTTCAAAAAGCTTTGCGATGCCCGTGTTTTGGAACATTATTCCGGTGTGCCAAATACAGTACGAAATATACAGAACAGGACAGTAAAAGAGGAATTAAAGAATGAATAGTATGTGTGGCTGGGGATGACACCAAAATTTTTCATCTGCACTAAAAATTAGTGACGGCTAACTCAAAACACTGTTTTGCAACATTCAAAAACCTTTGTAATGCCCGTACTTTGGAACATTGTTCCGGAGTTGCTATCCCAAATATGGTATGACAAGACAACAGGAAAGTAAAACCGGAATTAAGGAATGGCTATTACATGTGGCTGGGGATGACACGAAAACTTCTCGTCTGTACTGCAAATTAGTGATGGATAATTTGAAACACTGTTTCGCAAAGTTCTCAAAACTTTCCCACATCTGTGTTTTGGAACATTGTTCCAAAGATTCCCAAATATGGTACAAAATATACGAAAGAACAGGAAAGATTCTGTCAGCTTAATATTCAATGTGTCTCAGATCCATTTAGCTCTATAGTCAGTTAGTTTTAGACTCACTTAGCTTTATATTCAGTTAGTTTTAAAATTAGTTCGTTTTAGATTCTGGGGGTTTTTTTCATGAGGGTTTGAGAGCAAGTTTGCCACTTTAATGAGTGACTGAGTGACCACATTTGAAGGGGGCATCACAATTATCCACCATGCAGACGACACCAGGTGAAAGCAACAGCAACAACTCAACCCAAGAACTTTAAAATCCCTCTAAGATGGTATATGAGGAAGAAGATTTGAATACTTATTTCAGCTTTAAATGGGAACTCCAGGATTTTTCAAACTAGCCTCTAATTGTAGATGTTTTTTTGGTTAAATTTTTCACTCGTCACAAAAACTGTGATAATCAACCCAGTACTGAATTGGAGTGAGTTTTTAGCTTGCCCCATAGGCTTACATTGCATAGCCGTTTAGCCCGCGATGATGTTGCCATTCTAACTCAATACTGGACTGATTATCATCGTTTTTGTCCCAAGTGAAAAGTTGAACGCAAAAACATCTAAAAGTAAGCCCGAGGATGAAAAATCCCAGAGTTCCTCTTTTAGTATGCAATAATAAACAAATGCCACAGAATCTAAAGCCAACGCTGCGCAACACCATTTGCCAGAGCGTTGCCATCATCACAGAAGAATATCTATAACTGTATGTTGAAATGCATTGGGGTCTGCTAGCAGCGAAGCATCACCTTTCACAATGCATTCCCAGTACCCACTAGTGAGGTGGCATCTGCAGTGCTCAAGGCGGGATGGCAGCCGTGCAGGACAGCACCAAAGCAAGCTGTTAGGCCTGCTGTCTGCTAATCCATTCCACCGTGGCAGCACAGTCGGTGAACCCCCATGCACGCGCCATTTCAGGTCAACAGATATGGTCAATACATGTGGTCAGGACAGCAGCCGCGCTACTGGACCGTGACTAACTGTGATAAGATGTTTGTTTCATGCTCGAGCAGCACGTTGTTTCTGATAGTATGCATTTGTCCACCTGCTTGTCTGCAGCTCTACGTTGCTGACGCTTGTACATCCCCTTTGTGTTCTTCCATTTGCGGCATGTCGCCAGGAGACTTGGCTGCATACGCGGGAGACAGGTGAGACGTATAGTGAGAACAGGCAGGTTGTTGGAAGCGGCTCACCTCTCTGTTACTTTGGACCGTTGGCGTGTCTGTCTTAATAACAGCGTGCGTCAGCTGTCCTCAGCATGCAGAGGCAGTGAAGTGTACAGCTCCAGTCTGCTGCTTCTCGGCCTCTCTTGTTTCCCAGTCGCTCCCGGGCTCGCCAAACGGAGCGGACACGGCCCAAACCAGGAGAAGAACCCAGCTTTGTCACCTGCTTTTTTTTGCTTTTGTGCAAAATCGAGAGCGGCTCTTGGATGCTATTGATCCATTGCTTATCGGTCTGTGGACGAACAGAAATAATTTTAGATTTTTTTATGGCACATCCAAAGGGTCCTAAAATCTGTTAAATTAAAGAGGAGGATTTTATGCTGTCTGGGGTCAAAATGATTGCAATAAAGTAGCTGGTTGCCAAGTTACTGTGAAAGTGAGACCACACAGTTATGAACTCTGTGTATGAGGGTTAAGAAACACAACTGTGAAACATTTATAGTATTCTTCGTGTTTTATGGGTGCTTTTATTGGCCATGTGCAAAACGAGCAATTTTAACTACTCAAATTTACTTATATGAAACGCTTAAGGAGCTATAATTAACCATGCAGTTATATAAATGAAATCTTTTATTTTGTTCTGATTCTCGGAGAACATTAAATTTCTTCTTTTTTTTTTAATGCATGATCCTGTTACATAAAACACATGCTAATAAATGATTTTACACACCATTACAAAAACTTTATTAGCTAAAGTTGACTCAATTC
>OMMV01043977.1:0-15912 GCA_900302635.1 Chatrabus melanurus | reverse complement strand
CCCCCCCCATCCAGTACTGGTACCTCAGCCCCAAACTACACGTTTGACAGGATAATATCATCATCATTAAATATGCAGACGACACGACTATCCTTGGCCTCATCAAGGGTGTGGATGAGTCATCGTGCAGGGAACTGGTAAACAAAACCATCTATGGAGAGGACAAAGACCTTGTTCTTAATATGGTTAAAACCAAAGGACTAATTCATCCTGTATCTGCGCTAAATCTCATTAACCCCAAAAATCAGTCATTTACATGCAGCTTTGGTGTTTGATTAGTTGTTTTTCTGAACTAAACATGTTCCCGGGTGATGCCTGGGTGCTACTAAGGTATTGTTCCTGTGCCGACGTCCTGCCCCTGTCCTTCCTCCTCCTCTTCCTCCTCCTGATGCTGCCGAAGTTCTTCCAGCTCTCTGTATAAATAGCAGCGTTCGAGGCGTTTTGAAATGAGTCCAGCTCGGCCTGTTCTGCTCACTGCAACGCTTCATCCATTATGTACAGCACTAAGACGTGCACTGTACCGTGCACACTTCTTTTAAGCAGGTGCGCATATTACAAACATACACACACACATCGTTGGGTGTGAATGCAGATCTATTTTGCCGTCTTTGTCACATGCACACAAAGATGTGAACATGCATGTAAGAGGCGTGATGTAAGCCATGATGTGTTTGTGTCCCGGCAGTGATTTATTCAGTGTTTGTACGTTAGGCGCCGTGCAGCATCAATTGAAATTCACAACACAAAAACACACCGGCAGACAGATTTTTTAGCATTTTCTACAAAACTCTCTGCAAAGTGGAAAGGTTTACCTGCGCCTGCATAGTGCACTACAAAACCTGGATGCCACGAGCAGTACTTGAATTACTTGGAGGTCACAGTTCAAAGTTTATTTACTTGTAAGTACAAAGCTGATTAAACGGACTGCAGACGAGAGAAGAGCAAACACAAACGGCCAGCGGGACTAAAGAGAAGCGCCCGACCTCAGAGGAAACAAAGTCAAGATGACAGCGCAGGCGAAAATGTATTTACCAAAGCTCGCAACTGTGAGTACACAAAACATCCACTGAGTAGAAGTCGATGAGGAAAGCTCCTCCCCTCTTTTGAGCAAGGCATTAAAGCACTACAGTAACATTTAATAACATACGGTACAAATTATTTTCTAACCTGTGCGTATCACAGCAGGAGTTAAGAATATTTCACTTAGAAATTCCTTAAAAATTTATCTTTAAAGGACGATAATAATAAGAATACATTTATTTACATAGCACCTTCAGGAAATAAAATTCAAAGTTCTCTGCATCATAAAACATTAAATAATAACCATTAAGATACAGGAACAATAAAAAATTAATGTTTATAATATAGTTTCACATATTTATACCCCCAGCAAACTTTTTTTGGGGGGTGGGTGTATAGAAATCATCCTGTACGTCACCATGAGTCTTGTAATTGTAACTCCTAAATCATCTTAAGAATTTCTGTGGAACTTCCCACAGTGGTAGCGCACCATGTGAAGACGTGCATGAAGGAAAATAATTCTGGTCCGACATCTTCAAGCAGAGATAATTGGACTTTTGCTGGTTTTTTAAATACATCATATTTGTCAATTACGTGTGGCTGTGTTTGTCTGTCTATGTGTGGCCCTGCGATGGACTGGTGGCCTGTCCAGGGGTGTACCCCGCCTCTCGCCCAATGACTGCTGGGATAGGCTCCAGCACCCCCCGTGACCCTTAATTGGAATAAGCGGGTATAGAAAATGAATGAATGAATGTACAGAGGTTGACCAGTTTGTTAATGCGGGTAAAGATTTACAACCACATACAGTCAGCTCAATAAGCTTCATGACAATAGGCGGGTTTCTATTACCTTCCACATTGCGCAGTTTGAAGTAGCGTTCAATGGAAACACATGTATTTAAAAAAACTCAAATATCACGAAAATGTTTTTATGCTTGCATGAGGTGGTTTTTTCCCCCCAGGCAATTTAAAAAAAAGCCTTATTTTGCAAAACTGCAGTGGAAACAGTTTTTTCGCTATTACAGGTCACATGACGTACAGAAAGGGTCACATGACATTCTGAAATACATGGCGTTGGTACGTGTGGGCGGAGGAAGAGACGGAGAGCTTGTTAAACCTTATAAGCGATAACATGGAAATATTGAATTTGAAAAAACAACAAAATGGCAATATTTAGTGGGACTTACCCTTCCGTCGCCATGGCTGTTGGAATTACCGTTCTGGCGAGAGGACAAAGCCCAGCAGTCACATTCCATCACTCAGTGGAAACGCTGTCATTTCGCTATAGTGTTTTGTTGACATTCTGAAGATATCGCTTAACTTTTAAGCAAATCTGTGAAGAGGCCACTTTTGAACCCGTTTGTTTGGTTTCTTTCTCCTGATGCATATTTTTTTTAAATCATGATCGTGGCTTCTTCACATGAAAAGACAATGTTGAGTTGCCATTTACTAAATTACTGTATTTTTGAACATAAATGTATGAACACTTGCCAGGGTTGTAAATTTATGTTAACTATAGAAAACTCAAGGATACAAATAACTCAAAATATGTACGTCTAAAAACAGAGGAATCGATGAAGGCACTTAAGAATGATTTACGGGCACAAAACCTTGGATAAAATATGTGAAGACAGTGATGTGAACACAGCATAGGAAACATTCCTAAACATGTTTAAGTCACTGTATGACAAAAATTGTCTGGTAAGAAGACACGGTAGAAAACAGCAAAATAGGGGGAGTCCATGAATAACTAAGGGATTAACAAAATGCCTGCAGAAAGAAAAATACACAATATAGACAATTTATAAAACAAAGAACTATTGAGGCAGAAGAGAAATATAAAAAGTATAAAAATAAGTTAACCAGTATTATGACGATATGCAGAAATACATATTATATGAGATATAAATAAATTCATTCATTCAATGTAAGTGTAATTAGCAGGGGTGCACATAACTGGTGCTCAGGTGCTTGTGCATGCTAACAATAAGTGATGCGCAGCAGAAAACACAGAGCGAAGTGCTTCTCAGGAGGAACAGGAGGTTGTAGGAAAAGTGTTTCCCTTTGTGTTTTCTGCTGCACATCATGTATTTTTAGCACACACGAGCACCTGAGCGCCAGTTATGTGCACCCCTGGTAATTAGGCATGCTGATGTCATTATGTCCATCTGTCTTCTGTTTTTGTCCAGAGTGAGACGTCTGTTCAGGTGCATTGAATTTCCATCATAGTTTTTCTGTATTTTCATGGTCGTCAGAGGATTGACCGTTCACATTTACTTGAGCACAGTATTACCCAAAGGTTTTAGAGTTCTGCACCTAAAGCACGCGTCATGCTGACTCTAGGTACCTCCTATGGTTTCCATATCATGTTCAGTTAAGGTCAAATAGGATTTAGCTATGTACAACTGTACTCACAATTTCATAAAAACTCTTAAAGATCCAAAAATTGTTACAAATTTATTTCAGACTAGGACTTAGATAAGACTTTATCTTTTCATTTGGTAAAATATGTATTTTTAATATATTTACTAAACATGTGAAGCTCTCTTTTTCTTGAAATACTCTGCGTATTTTTGAGAACTTCTCGCGTTAACTACCAAATCCGTTTGTTGTTAACCGCTGCTCTTAAAATTCCCATCAGGCCAAGTTTTCCCACATTCTATACTGTTTATTGAATATTTTTTGGGCGCAGACACTATTACTGTGCAGATGGTTCCATAACAAATCTGTATGCCAATCACAGTTAACCTGTCTGCAGCACAGGCTGAAAGAATACTCAGTTTTTAGACCGTAGCCTAAAGGAATCACTTGAGTTCCTTTCATAGGTCTTGGCTTTATCTGATTAACATTTCAAAACAGTAATGGGGTAGAAAAGTACAGGCTGTTGGTGATTGAATATTGGTCTTTATTGGCCACCTCATTGAATTAACATTTAACATTTGCCATTTGTGGGTCCATTTTACCCAAGGCACCTCACGGTTTAATAAGGGCAGCCATATTTACTGTCTCCTTTTATTCATTGTCTTTACAAACATCACAAAACATTGACTTCAAAAAATGGCCCATTTAATCTTGCTGTCTTGATGCTGAAGACACAATGTGGAGTCACAATGCTTGTTTTTTTCCTGCAAGTCCTTAAGTTCAATTCAACAGGTTAACCTTTACATTGTTTCCTTACTTTCAGCAGGACTTTTGCAGGAAATTAGTTGCTTCCGAAAATGAAGAAGTGATTAACTTTCCACAGGATGTGTAACGTAGCAAATCAGCCTTTTCTTTCAGCATTTCCTGCATGTTTGCAGTCATATAAAGTTTGCAGTGGGGTCCTCAACACTGAGGCACCTGTGTGCTGGATCATGTCCAGAGAAACGCACCACATGGACAAAATGTCGTATCTGACGTTCCCTCACAATGCAAGTGATCCTCCTCATCTGAGTCTCACTAAGTAACCGTTCGTTTGATCCAAAGTCATTCCAGCGGCACCCAAGGATCCTCCAAATAGACCTACCTAATACCTGTACAGACATCACAAAAAAAGTACTGACGAATCTTTCAGAAGTTTGGAAACTTTTCTTTCTTTTCTACAATGTTTATTCTAATAGAAAATAAACTACAAATTAAAACTTAATGAAGCTAAATATATTTGAAAAAATAGTTCTGGAAAGAAATTGATACTGTGCAGCTGTATAATCTACATCTACCAAGAACCATAATGGTTTAAACTATTTAATTGTAATACTTGAGATAAACATGGAGATATATGCATACTTTAATGTGTTTTACCTAAAGACAATACCAGTCAAACGTTTGGACACACCTTCTCGTTCAGTGGTTTTTCTTTATATTTATTACTTTCTACATTGTAGATTAATACTGAAGACATCAAAACTATGATGGAACACACATATATGGAATTATGTAGTTAACAAAAAAGTGTTAAACAAATCAGAATATGTTTTATATTTGTTCTATATTTTCGATTCAACTGATGCTGGCAAACATCCTAAGAAGGCAAGAAATTCCACAAATTAACTCTTGACGAGGCACAGCTGTTAATTGAAAACCGCTCCCAGCGATGACCTCATGAAGCTGATGGAGAGAACGCCAAGAGTGTGCAAAGCAAGAAGTGGCTACTTAGAAGAATCTAAGACATACGTAAAACATATTCTGGTTTGTTTAACACTGCACTGTTTACTGCATAATTCCATATATGTGTTCCTTCATAGTTCTGATGTTTTCATTATTAATCTACAATGTAGAAAGTAATAAAAATAAAGAAAAACCATTGAATGAGAAGGTGTGTCCAAACTTTTGACTGGTGCTGTATTTGCATTGCAGTAAAAAGGACAAAGGTGTATTCAATGAAAAGTCAACAGAATACTCAGAGGAAAACCCTGAACACATTTCCCAACCAAATTCTGTATCCTGTTGTTGTATCAGACACATTTTTATTGACATTTCCTGGTTCTGTCCTTTACGACAGGAAGTTTAATGGTTTCTGTTCCAGGTCAGTCCGGACCTTCCCACTAAGTTCAGAGAAAATTGTCCTTAGCCGTTGAGTAACCCCTTTTAAAAAGTCACCAGACAGACTTTTTAAAATCCCCTTTGGCAAATAATGATAAAAAACAAACAGAAAAAAACATTCATTATTTGATAGAATTTGCATGCGATTAAATTTTTTTCATCTTGATGACATTTGTCTAATGACAGGTTTAGTGTCTTGACTTCAGAAGAGACTCATTAGCATTTATAAAGTACTGACTGACGTCGGTAAGACCAGGTTGACTTTCAGATAGTTTTAAAACTCTTCTTTTAGCTGAACAGCGTTTGTCGCTTTGTAGCACATTATGAGTCGGCTGAGATGACGGTCTGCACCTCGGCACCCGACGCCACGGGGCACAGAGAGTTCTGTTGGCCTCTGAAGCGTGACACATCACGGTTCTGTGTGACGCTTAAAGACCACGCGGCGTTAACCTGGTTGGATAAATCTGAATCTGTGCCTCTTTGAATTTCCAGGCCTCACCAGTTTCTCACTGGGGGAGTCTAGCTGTCAAGTCACATTTTTTTATACAGCCAACATAAGCTTAAGTTACCTCAAAGCACTATACACAGCAAGGTGCAGACCTTACCCACTCCATGGACAAGCAGTGTGGCGACAGTGGTGAGGGAAAAACTCCCTGAGCATCTTTTGATTATAGGACAAAACCTCAAGCAGACCAGACGAGCAGTATTTGGGGCCCGTTGTCACCTCACTGATGAGTTCCATTTTGATGAGTCTCCACAGGGACTACACATCCTACCAGTTTCTCAAAGAGGGGAGCCTGAGGTCCACCCAGTTCAACCCACTTGTTCTCTTCTGTCATCCCCATATCGCTAACGAAGATGGGCTGTTCCGAATGGGTGTCATGCGCTGCCTATCAAGTCAAGTCTGGGAGCATGCGCTGGTGCCGTACTTCGCCGCATCCACGACACCACAGAACTGCCTTGGGTCCTGGATGGCAACCACCCAGGCAGAAAACCGGTCCATCCCCACATCTCTAAAGAAACCACCTTCTCCAGCCACTGTGGTCCTCAACACTCAGGCACCTATGTGCTGGATCATGCACAGAGAAACACGCCACATGGACAAAATGACGAAGCTGGCGCTCCCTCACAATGCAAGTGAAGTCCTGGAGGGATCTCAGAGGTGTCGAACTGGTTTGACCGTGTTTGCTGGTCTACAGATTTGACCTTGTTTCTTAACTGTGGGAACCTGGGTGCGTTGTGTATGTGGAATTTGTTTTCCACTAATAGGGGGAGTTTTGCTGTGTGGTTACACCAGAGCGTGTAATAACTATTACACAAATGAAGTGGAATTTCCAGGTGTGTGTAGTTTGTGTACTGGGACGGCCCCGGGGCCTCACAGGTGGCTTGTAGATGTTGGAATTGCATTCTAATTTGGTGTGCGTTTCTTGTAGGAAAGGTGCTATTTCAATAAGTTTCTTCTTGTTGCTATTATTCATTGTTGACAGCCACTATTTGAGGCAGAGCAGGAATACGTGGCTTTTATTGAAGAGTTCTATTCTGTATCTTTTTTTTTTTTGTTTGTTTGGTTCAGTCTGCCTGTAGCCTGTATTTTTTTATTTTTTTTTATTTTTTATGAATTTGTGTTTTCCCTTTTGTGGCCCGGGGCGAATGTGAGTCATCACCAGACACCACAGCTAAATGCAGTTTAAGGAAGATAGAAAAAAATGTGATTGTTCCTTTTTTTCCCTCTTCGCAGCAACATTTGCATTTTGTCGGGGCTTAGCTGCATTTAAATTGGAAAACAATGTGAGTCAAACAACAGCAGGAACCTCATTCTCAGTTTTTCTTTCCGATTCTCTTTTTGTCTGAATCTCTGCATTATTACCTGCTGAAAGCTGGAAGATATTACATCTCATGTACAGTCAAATGATGGTGTCACCCATTACCTACTGCTGCTGTTTGCCTTTCCAGATAGAAACTGTGCCAGTTATTGTTGATATCCTCCACTTCTTCAAAAGGCCAGACATCCATTTGGAGAAAATCTGTTGGTATCAAACGCTTCACTGCAAAAAGCAACTTTCAGCTCTCAAAGTAACTTCTGTTTTCGCTCCAGAGAATTCTGCTGATCTACTCAAAAACACGAAATAATATGCGACACGCATTTTTAAATAATATACGAAAAGAAGCACAGAAAAAAGCTTAAAAAACTTTGATTCACGTGATTAAAACTGATAACGTGTATTAACATGTCTAATGTATTAGGTGCATCACACAGTGCAGATTGGGTCCAGATTAGTCCTGAGCGGAAACGGAAGCATTTATCAGTTTATATTGATGACATTTTGAATATTGGATAGTGTGTAAGTGAACTGAAGATTGTTGCATCAAGTGAAGAAACACATTTCCTTGGCTTATAGGCTCACCTTGATTCATATGATATCAGATTTTTTTTTTTGAATAACAGTAGAAATTCAAAACATTTTTTGTCGCTGATTTTCTGCTGCTTTATTATAAAAGCGCTTATCTTAAATTCATATATTTCATAACTGGATGAGTTACTTATTTAGTCTTTTCTACTTACTGAAAGCTTGTCCAGACCTTTGTTCATCTCAGCACTTAAGTGTGTGTTTGTTTTTTAATTTAATCACCAGAGCTCAGTGCAGTTTATAGTGAGTGTTCCTGAATCCTTCTTCTTTTGCTCCATTTCTTTGTGCTTCGTCATTTGGGATGGAAACCATTTCAGACATGCAGCATTTCTGAAAGACTTCCTGACAAAATGTGTTGATTATGTTTGTCTGTTTTTGGAAAACCTTTAATATCAGCAATGTCTCGTTTGTAACGTGCTGATGTTGCCACCACACAAGGCTGTGTCACTCTTTCACAGTAATGGGCGACTTTGACATTAAAATTCTTTTATTAAGCACAATTGTTGACAAAAATTTGATGTCAGCCATAACTTTATTCTAGCAACTCTCTTTACCTTATCTGTAATACGTCACATCAATATATTTACCTCAGAAAAAGGAAAAATACGCTATGGATCAACTAAATACTCAAATTCTACACTCTTAACACCACCTTCTGACAGGTAGATGGAGCTGGTTTTGATAGGTGACAACCATGATGTACCTGACAGACGGTCAAGCAGATGGTGTCTGTATTTTTAGTATAGTAGATATACATCTTCTAGCACAGAACTATCTGGATTAGCTTTTAAGCGTGTAGTAAGGTGGCCGTGGCGTAGGTGGCTGAGAGTGGCTGCTAAGTTCCCAGTGCAGGACTACGCGTGCCTGCCCATTCTCCGTGTAATGTGGAGTTGCGTCAGGAAGGGTATCTGGTGTAAGACTTGTACCACATCATGTAGATCCATATTGGATCTGCTGTGGTGAACCCGAGCAAAAGAGAGAGAAGCCAAAAGAAATTGCTGGTAAAGTTACCCAGAAAGCTGGCAAAAGTCCTTATTTAGCGCATTCCCAAGTTTTTGAAAGACTCTGTTGCTTCCAGCTTAATGAGTTGTGTGTCAAGTCAACTTTAGTGCTACTTGAGTGTGAGCTGCTAACTCAGATTTCCGTGATAATTTGCAGCCCTCAGAACAGATCAGATCTTCAGGTGTTTGACAGCATATATGTGGTTTTTTTTTGTTGATTCCCTCTGTAGCTTTTTACCTTCTGCTCCACTCTGCCACTGATCCCACGATTACAAGTTACAGTCTCAGAGTTTCTGTTCAGACACTTCAGTCTAGTTTCCAGGTTTTGTCTCTGCTTTTGGATGCTCTGTCCTGCCTTTAGCAGTCCCAGCGCTCCACACCCCGTCTGTACTGTAAGCAGGATTAATCATTACCAGTTCATCCATTATTCATTTTGGACATAAGCAGCTCGCAGTCTGGTAAACAGCATCTCCACAGCACAATGTCCTCCTTTTGCTCTGAAACTTATTTATGAAAATGAACTGAAAATGCAAAATATAAATCAGCAGAGGTTGACTTCTGCCCTCCAGCTGGCGCTCACTAAAGGAGACATACGGTAACTAAGCAACATAAATAAGATCAAGTGAAAGTATTAATTGTGAAGTCTAATGTTCCCCGTTGACAGATTGGAAACACTAAAACCTATTATCCATTTCCTACTTGAAGAAATAGATTTGCTAAAGTACTCATGCTATTGTCAGTAAGCCACAAATAAAGGATTTGCCTGCAGGGACAAACTAAATCTGCACAGAGAAACTTAAAAAAAAAAAAAAGTGTTGCGCTTCTCGCTTCAGTCAGTTTTCATAAACTTGGCAACTTGCACCGCCGACCAATCACAAGCAATCTTCAGATCTGCTGATGCAGTGTGGAATTGGCTATTTTGTTCATTAAGAGTGTCACAAAATCAATTTTTATAAAATCCCTTCTTCTGGAGTACAACCTGATCTGAGTTTCCAGTCAGATCTAAGACGTATCTCAGGGGAGCTGGGCTGTGAAGTTTTGTTAAATTTGCTCGTGAATGAGGCGGAGCCGGAAGCTGGATGATGTATGGACTTTGTTTGAGAAACGCCACATCTGTTTTCATTGTGATGCTGCTTATCATAGGCAAATATCTGACATCACATCTGCAAACTTCTGCTGAAATTTTTTTTGAAGCCGACAGACGAAGCTGTAGTCACCAGAGAAGCCAGTTTTTGAGTTTTTGTAGTGTTCTAGGAACCAGTGACCCAAGGGATGGACCGGTTGTCTGCCTCGGTGGTTGCCATCCAGGACCCAAGGCAGTTTTGTGGTGTCGTGGATGCGGCGATGGGTGACACTGGTGCATGCTCCCAGACTTGACTAGACTTGAAATAATAGTTTGACCAAAACGAACAAAGAACTTATCACTTGTAAAAGCTGTCATTGACAGATTCTCAGAAGGCCAATTTCGTCCCTAATTAATTCCCTAATTGTTGTGTTTTCACCCCCATTTGTTTGTAGGATTACTCAAAAATGAACTGATTTTTCTGAGTTGCAGCCCTGAACTCGTCCTGTGCCATTTCATAAATCACAGCAGGCAGACACTCGGTCATCACGCTATCTTTGTTTCACCCTATGAGTGGGGAAAAACGCCGCTGCTGCCCACAGCTGAGCGCCGGCTTCGGTGTGAATATGGTGATAATTGGCCTTCTATCCACTTCAGCCAGTAAGTCAAACTACCGGTGGGTTGCTCAGCCAGCCACCTGTGGGACATTATGGTCCACACTTGGCTGTAATCAGAGCTAATCCTCCGTGATGAGCCCTGGGCCAGGCGCAGCATCAGCACGCGCCCTCCACACAGGCTGCGTTCAGTTACGACGGATGTTTTAAACATTTTCAGGGTGGACATTTTTCTTCATGCATCCTCTACTTGGGCTGCATTCAGTAGGAGGCAGGCAGGCGGCTTTTAAAAGTGTTGCAAATAGAATGCGAGCTGAGATCAACTCGGTGCACGTTCAAGAGGGCTAATGTTGACAGGAGTGTTGTGTGTGTGTGGATTCTGCAAGCAAAGATCAAACAAGGCTACGTTTAACATTAGCAACGGTTGTTAAAGGAGATTAACGCCAGTGACAGCTCTCGACCTTCCTGAAGACCCTCACCCCTACGAGGGCAGTCCCTGCTTTAGAACATCACAGTAGCTCGATTATTATGATACTGGTGGAAACATTCACATCTGCCCACCAGATCCACATGAATCATTGCATTCAGATAGATTGAGGGTCAAGCAGGTCACTGGAGATAATTAAGGTCAAAAATGTCACCTTTACTTAAATGTTGATGATCATTTAAACTTTTCTTGAACCTGAGGAATTGGAATCTACATCTAGATCCAGTTTATGATGGGAGACTAAGCTACAGTCTTCAAGTCATCAACCTCCTACGACTAACTGTCTTACGACTGACTGAAAGCTGTATTGATGTTTTGGAGAAGTTTTTACTCCATCAGGGCAAAAGTTTAGGGTCCTATCACGGTTCTGGCAGATCAATATTTGTTTCCATTTGGGAGGCAGGTATCATCCCAACAGACTGGAAGAACGGACTTGTTGCCCCTCTTTAGAAAGTAAAGGGTGATCGCCTGGATTACAGAAACTACAGTGGTATTACACTGCTCTCTGTGCCGGTTATTCTTAACAGCACTCTGTTCCAGTTACCTGCGGCTCAGCGTCCGGCGCAGTACTCATGAATACAAGCGTGACTATCAGCAGGGCTTCATCTTTGTTGCCTGTGTTGATTTTCTTAAAGTGGTTGAATCAGCTGATTGGACTTCTTTGTGGGGCATCTTAACAATTTGCAGGATCCCCAAAAAGTTGCTGGGCATCAGACCTGACCTGTACACAGGCACTGAATAATGTGCGGAGTGGAGGCAAAGTCTCCAACTTCTTCCCAGTGAATTCTGGCATTTGTCAGGGATGTGGGATGTTCTGGCTCCTACTCGGTTCAATGCTTGCATGGACTGGATGTTGGCTAAGGTTGTGGAGTCAAGTAACTTGGGTGCCTTTTTTGGTGAGGAAAGTTTACTGACCATGACTTTGGGGATGATGCTGTGATCTTTGTGGAATCAGTGCAGTGACATTCATTTATCTGGCACTTTGGCCCATAACATCAAGAGACGTCTGAGAAGCGCTTATGGAGTCATGAGGTCATTGGACAGAGGTGTTTGCCGATGCTGGTATCTTTGCACGACAATGAAGCTCCAAGTCTTCATGGTCCTGGTGCTTCCAGACTTACTGAAAGGTTGTGAGACTTGGATACTCACCAGTGGCCTAAGGTGATGACTGCATGTCTTTGCTACTACAGTAGGTTTTTCTGTAGTGAATCCTTGGATGTCGGTGGTTTGACTTTGTGTTAAATGAGCAGTTACTTAGGGAGACTCAGATGAGTACTTGTGTTGTGAAGCAATGTCAGCAGTATGGCCATGTGGCAGCCTTAACTGTTCATGATCCAGGATGCAGGTGTCTCATTGCTGAGGACCCCAGAAACTGGAAAAGACCAGGGGATGCCCACGTGTCACCTGACTGCAGCAGATAGATGGCCATTTCCTGGATGTGGTGATGGGCCGGTTATCTATGTGGGTAGTTGCCCACCCAAACCCAGGCCGGTTCTGTAGCATGGATACGGCGCATACACATGCTCCCTGACTTGACGCATTAACTAATGTGGTTGGTATTACAGTAAATGCTCCTGTTAGCTTGTGAATAAGAAGAAGTAAGCCCGATATAGGCCCTGTGCTTATCTCTGGATTCTGTAGCGTGAAGCGAATGAGAGTCTACGACTTCCCCTGGACGGGATGCCAGTCTGATGCAGGTTACTTCCCCGACCAAGGCCGATACCCACTTACAGCTGGGTGAACTGAGATGATATAGATTGTGTCTTGTCCAGACAGGTAGCTTGTGCGGGATTCAAACCCAGGTCTACATATTGGCAGGACAACTCCTTATCCACTCAGCTACCTGCTCTACATGTGGATAAGCAGTGTTGGAAGTTGTTGCAGGAAAACATATTCTATATTCAGTGATATAAATAGAAAAAAATCAGAGAATGTTTAACATTTTGTCATCATTGATTGTAGCCTACCAATAAATACTACAATGACAGTGTGTAATGGCATAAATTACCAAGTTTAGATGGACAAAAATAGTCCAGATTAATACCAATCCAGCACAACTTTAGTGACTTTTATTTTTCAAAAAAACCAAAACAAAAAGAATTGTGAAAAGTTTTATCTTCAGTTTTTTAAGTGATGCAAGCATCACTTAAATGGTAAATGATGACCTTTATTTTAGTTTTTGGCCACCATGGGTCCTTGTCCTGCCCGTTTCACTAAATCACATTCATAAAAGTTGTTTGCTGATCCTTATTATGATGTAACCTAATAATGTGATGTGCTGAAGACATGAAAGTGAGTTGAATGTCACTTGTAGCATTACTGAGGAGAGTAATGTTGTTAAAGGAGTCTGGTAGCAGAGTTATAACTGCGCTTCTTAGCATGTCTCTAATCTCATCTAATTATTATGCGTGGCCAGAGCTCCATTAAGTGAAAATTTGAATGAAGGATTCCTACTGCATCACTTCTGAAAGGACAGACGAGAGAGGAGGAAGCACCGTCTCGCACTGTGGGGCCACTCAAATTCAGGAAAACGGGGGGGAGCAGAAAAGTATGAGAGCTTCATCATAGTTTGGTGTATTTTATGGTTCAGTAGAGCACTGAGAGAAAACAGTGGCACAATTTAAACTGCTCTGACATTCTCCATTTGAGTCGAGCTGGACAAGCTCTACACCCTGAGGGGAGGGTATTGGTGATAAACGAGAGGTCAGCGCTGCACCACCGCGGGGTTCGTGTAATGCCGGCTGGGCTACGGGTGATGGCGCCAAGGGCTCGCAGCCTCCCGCCGCCACGAATTAGCATTTTGTGAACGGAAATGCCAACAAGTCAAAGTGACACTTGTGACCTTAGATGCAGCAGGAGGACAGCGGGCGTCTCAGGAGGGTCAGACAGGTAGAAGCGGTGACGGTGCACAAGCGTCATCTGGAGAGCAAAGCAACAACCCACAGCAGCTTTCTGCCTCCAGGTGCAGGAGAGAAGTTTTAACTGTTTTGTGAGAACTTCTTCAAAGAAAGTTTCAAAGTGCTTGCGGCTAAAAATCTGTCCAACTTCCCCCTAAAACTGCACATCACTTTGTCGCCTCACTCTTTCTGTTTTAATGTGTTTGCTGTCTCAGAGCTGGGAGAGTTTCTTTGGAGAGGCGGCTCACAAATAAAATTGATATCTCTCAGGGCTGTTAGGGAGTTTAAGTTTAAAAACTCTTAAACCTGCCGCTGATGTCACGGAGGACATCTGTATATGTGTGAGTAACGTTAACGGGCCTGAGACGATGCAGTCAAAACACAGTTCAGTTCAGGCTTTTTTTTAATACACTACAATTTACATCAGTTACAGTGGAAATAATGCATTAATCAAAACCTGAGGGACATTCAGGGAGAACATTCGCCTGCCAGTGGAATAAGCTCCAACACCATTATTACTGCTGTCAGTCAAACTGAGGACGGTCACAATGTTTTTTTCCTCCCATCTAGCTTCTACGCACTTAAGTATGAAATTTAATGGAGATTAACTGCAAACACCAAAAAATAATCAGACAGCAGGGTGACTGCCTCACTGTGGACTACAGATCTGTCCTGAATCACATCGACGTCAACATCAATCAACATGTGTGGGTGTAGACATTAAAGACCTTTGTGATGTCATAAGGCAAAAATGTTAAAGAGATGGGTCAGGCCAAGGAGCAATTCAGGCAGACAAATCTTCTGGAAGAAAAGATAGCGATAAAAGGATGGATTGAGTTGGGAGTTGCGTCATCACCACTAAAATTGAATCAAGATCCATTCTTTAATTGAGATATCTCAGGGAGGTGGGTGATCAGGACTTTTCAGGCGCCTAATCCCATGGTGCTTCAGTCCTTTGACTTTCCGAAGGTGACGGCCGCTACTGTTTCTCTGGAACTTCGATTTGACGTACATAGCCAATTTTAATTTGCCAACATTGGCTTCATTCGATGATGCAGCATCTCAGTGTGGAACAGTAAATTTTACATTTGGAATTCGCATAACTCATAACTCAAGGTAGAACCAACTAAGTAGTCACGGTCAAGTTGAGGAGCTTGCACTGGTGCCATGCGTCGCTGCATCCACCACACCACAGAGCCGCTCAGGCTTCTGGATGGCAACCAACCAGGGAGACGACCAGTCCATCTCCAGCCAGGTGAAGTGTGGGCGTGTCCTTTGTCTTATCCAGTCGGTGGAGTCCTCAACACTGAGGCATCTACATGCTGGATCATGACCAGAGAAACACGCCACATGACCAAAATGTCGTAGCTGACGTTCCCGCACAATGCGAGTGATGCTCCTCATCTGAGTCTCACTAAGTAACCGTTTGACACAAAGTCATTCCAGTGGTATCCAAGGATCCTCCAGTGAGACCTGGTGCCAAAGACATCTCGTCATCGCCTTAAGTTACTGGTTAGTATCCAAGTCTCACAGGAAGCACCAGGACCCTAAAGACTTGGACCTTCTCCTGCAAAGGTATTGGCATCGCCAAACACCTCTCTGCAGTGACCTCATGACTCCATAAGCTCTTCCCAGGCATCTCTCGATCTCAAAGACTGAGGACCCAGAGACACTGCTGAGATAAGTGAATGTCTCTAGTCACTGGTAGTGAAATGAAATGTAACCTGCTGTGATAACATTTGTAGCAGGATTTGACAAAACAGAAATGTTGTTTTAGTTTTTATTTAGCTTCCTCTTGCATTCATTTCTCTGCTTGAATCAAACTTTAGTCTGGATTGTCCTACCTCCTACGGGAGGGACTCGGAATAGAGGCGCTGCTTCTTCGTATCGAAAGGAGCCACC
>OMMV01043970.1:2095-12684 GCA_900302635.1 Chatrabus melanurus | reverse complement strand
TATTCATATTATTATTATTGCTCTCTGGGATATCCTCAGAATTCATGGGATCCAGAAGAAGTTTTTGGACATCATAGCCAGCCTGTACAGAGCTGCTGTGAGTGCTTACAGAGCGGGGGGCAGAGACTCTGAATTTTTCCCAGTGAAAACTGGTGTTCACCAGGGAGGTGTTCTGGCTCCTATACTATTCAATACTTGCATGGACTGGGTGTTGGGTAGGGTTGTGGGAACCAGTGGCATAGGCGCCTTTGTAGGTGAAGAAAGGTTTACTGACCTTGACTTCACGGATTATGCTGTTTGCAGAATCAATGGATTCCCTGATTGCAGCACTTGAGACGCTGAGTGAGGAATCGGAGAGTCTGGGTTTGTGATTGTCCTGGATCAAGACTAAGATCCAGGCTTTTAATGACTTCCTGGACTTGGCCATCAGAAGTGTATCTGTACGTGGTGAAAGTGTTGAACTTGTAGAGACATTCACTTATCTCGGCAGTGACATTCTTGTCTCTGCGTCCTCTGCCTTTGAGATCGAGAGATGCCTGGGAAGAGCTTATGGATTCATTAGGTCACTGGACAGAGGTGTTTGACGATGCTGATATCTTTGCAGGAGAACAAAGGTCCAAGTCTTTGGGGTCCTGGTGAGGAGTATCAATTGCATTGTGAGGGAATGCCAGCTATGACATTTTGGACATGTGGCGCATTTCTCTGTGCATGATCCAGAACACAGGTACCTCAGTGTTGAGGACCCCAGCAGGGGGAGAGGGACAAGGGGATGTCTATGTTTCACCTGGCTGTGGCAGATAGATGGGCACTTTTGAGATTGGTTGTCTGCCTGGGTGGTTGCCATCCAGGACCCAAGGTGCTTCCTTGGTGTGGTGGATGCAGCGACACTCTGCACCAGCACATGCTCCCAGACTTGAGACTTGACTATTGCAACTAATACATCCCAAGAAACTATCTGTGGATGACTGTCAGACTACTAACTACTACCACAACTCACCAGTAGCTGAATGCAAGTGGTGGCCAGCACCCCCAAGCCGTGTTCAGTGGACGAGACTGATAACTTTTTTTTTTTACGAATTTACTGCACTCCAAATAAAGTTGGGGAAGCACAGTCTTTGAAAAGTATTTGCAGCCGAGGACAACTTTGTGGGAATTAACCATACTAAGAAGCATTCTGAAGCCAGTCTTTCAAACACACTGAGAGGTAGGATATCCTTAACATTGTTCTACACTTTTACTTTGTGGATTGAAGTGACAAATCCTGTTTTGTTTTGTTTTTGTTTTTTTCCATCTTTGCAATATTGCAAAGATCAGACCAATTGTGTCTCCATCTGACACAGATGTTCTGGTTCACGGTTTTGTGACATCCAGAACTGACCACTGTAATGTTCTGTTTTCAGGCCAGCCTCTTAAAAGTTTTAGAGGTTTGCAGATTGTTCAGAATGCTGCTGCTCGAGTTTTGACTGGAACGTGAATGTTTGACCATATCACCCCAGTGTTGGCTTCTGCTCACTGTCTGCCTGTTCGGATGAGCACAGATTTTACAGTTCTACTGTTGACATATAAGATCCTGAATGGCTGCGCACCGGCGTATATGGCTGTGCTGGTTGAGCCATATGTGCCAGTACGTACACTTTGATCACAGGGGGCTGATCTGCTGTGTGTCCACAAGTTTCGTAAGAAAACAGGGGGTGGTAAAGCTTTATCCTATCGTGCACCATTATTGTGGAATGTTCTACCGGCGGTTGAAATTTGGCAGTCGAGTTCAATTGAGATGTTTCAGAGTCAAGACTCGCATGTTCTTGACTGTCTACACTCACTAAGGGTGTGTTAATTTGTGTTTTAGGATATAAATGTAGCATTTAGTAATATTTCTTATTTTTATCTGCTGTTGTATTGTTTTATTTTGTTTTTATTGCTACAGGTTTTGTGAAGCACTTTGAATTTTACTGTGAAAGCGCTAAACAAATAAATTATTATTATTATTATTAAATTAGCTAATGCTGTTATTGTGAAATATTTAGTTTCATGTCGACAGACATGTAGTAGGTCTAGATAGCTTCATTTTTTCCCCCCAAAACAAACTTCTGGCACTGATTAGTTTACACTAAATGTTTGTGCCAAGTCGACTTGATATGCAAGTACTCTCTGGTGAAGTGACGTTTGAGTCTGATGAAAGGCATTCAGCACCTCCATCCCATCTGTCTCTCCTCCCTTTTCCTCTCTTCTCTCCTTTACCCATCTGGCCTCCTACCTCCGCCTCACCTGGAATCTTTCTTCTCCACGCTTGCTTTTTCCTCGTTTTATTTGAGTCCAATTTCCTTTGATTCTGTAGAACATCGTCTTTACCCGATTTTTGATTTTCTGTTATAGTCTACAGATTATGTAGTTTTCTGACTAACTTCTCAACTTTAATGTTAGAAATTCAGAAAATGCATATATGCACTTTCACAAGCACAGTTTGTACTGTATAATCAAAGTACATTATAAAGCTGCAAATACATATTATTTACATTATAGAATTATTTATTGACCGTTTGTCTAAAGTGTCAAAAACTATCTGATTCTGTCATGATTTACAAAGACAAACATGATAGTGGTTTAAAATTTCATTAAAATAACTGTGTGTTTTTGTGTGTACCTCTGCCAATGGTGCAATGGGGGCCAAAGCTATTATTAGCATTAAAAACCAGCGGAGTAAGGCAGGCAAACACCTAATCACAACATAATGGAAATGTTGGGATGTCATAAGGTGTGTTTTTCCAACAATATTAATGAAAGCATTAAAGAAGGTTATGAGGCAGATATTATTACTACAAAAATTTTATTAATTATTGCCTGACTCAAAAAACTATCTCACCACCAACTTCTTTAAATCCAACCATTACCTTTTGAAATGTATTTTACGCATTAATGATCATATAACCACAGGCTCGACTGTCAGTTGGTGGAGGTAATATAACCTAGAAAAATAGAAAAGTTGTGATTATTCCCCCCCCTCCCCCAGTTTGTGCTGACCCTTGCTGTCTCTACATCCATGAGATTGAATGCCATTATTCTTTCTGTTTAGACAGAAAGAATAGTTTTAGAACCAGTGGTTCACAAACTTTTTTTTTTTTGTCAAGTCACTTTCATAACCAGTTTATTTGATTGTTAATAATATTGTGGCCAGTTGACAAAATAACCCAAGTAGATTTTAGTAGCATGTACAAGTCTATAGGCTTTATCCTTCTTCTTTTGTCAGAAAGAAAAAAAATGTAGAAAGGCTACACAGTACCAGTCATCATTATCCCAAACATGAATACCCTATCGGACTCTTTCACCTGGCTGCAGTAGGTAGATGGCTGCTTTTGAGAAGCAGGGATGTACCGGTTGCCTGGGTTGTTGCTATCCATGATCTAGGGTGGTTCCATGATATGGTGGATGTGGCGACGTGCGGCATTGGTGCTTGCTCCAAGAACTGACGTGACCATATACTAAGGCTGGTATCTCATTGAGAGACGACTGTTTGGCGACTGCTAGATGAATTTTGGCCGGATTGGGGCGACATATTTGCCACTTTTTGATGACCGTTTAACAAATTAGATGACCGCTGGGCATCTTGTTGAAGAATATTTGACAAATATTCACTAAGCGGCCGTATGTCTGTCATCCTCAAGTCATTAATTAGTGGCTAACGACCAGCGACTGCATTTCGACCATGATCCAACCTTGTAGCAAATGAAGCGAACTGGGTGACCGAAACCGACCGGGGCCGACTTGGTAGCAGTCTATTGAGGACTCTTTGGCGAGTAAAAAGACTAGTTAGAGACAAGTTGTTGAAAATAAGCAGTTGTTCATTCGCCACCAGGGTTTTGAACATTTTCAAAATCCACAGGCGAATGAAATCACGGCGAGCAACTAATTAGCGAATGGGGATACTGATTCTGACTGCTTAGAGAATAATTTCAGACGACATGGAGACCAAGAGCCGAATTACATGAATGGACATTTGCCTCAGTCGGCGATCGGTCGCGAGCCCATTGAGATACCGGCTTAAGCCTTATGGACTCTGTCATTGTCTTGTGACCACCTCAGGATGTCACTCTTCTGTGATTGGCTTACAGTGACTTTAGTCATTTTTTAAGTATGGCTTTAATTTGCTTCTGAATGTCATATGGAGACAGAGATTAACAGTATGGTGAAGATTCATAACTAAGAGTACAGCATTTGGTGTTTTCTCCGCAGGTGTGCGCTGCATTCAGAGTGTGCTCGTGGGGCCCAACCGGGCCAGTGGCTGTGGAGCTTTGACATGGAGCAGCAGTGTCTGACCATCCAGGACCTCAACCCCTCCAACGTCAGCAGGGAGGAGAGCAGGACAGTAAGTCTGCTGTGGAGTTACATCATCTCTGCTCAGGTCACATCTCAGCCTCACATTCATTATGGCTTCAATCTTCAAGTCCTGCAGCTACAGCATATGACGTACATAAATAATGCACACACCTCTACAGTAAATAATAATAAAAAAAAAATCAAACACTTGAAGCTTCTAAATGCAAGTCTTTGATTTTTAAATCAGTCATCAGATAACACACTTTTTCAAGACAATCATAGGGTTTCTTAACAAATTTTATTGATTAGAAGTTTCAGTGAAGCTGGAATCTTTTAATGGCTATCATACTTCTATTTTGTACGTTGGAATGTTGGCATTGAAATATAATTACACAAGTGAAGAATTGTTTTGTGTAATTATCTTTCAATGCTAATATTGCATGGACAGTAGATGCTGACAGTTATTGAAAACTTAACACTCCGCTGTGGCCAGTGTTTTGTTTTTTTTGTCAGTAATGTCATGATGATCCACACAGTGGACAAACGTCTATCCTTGGTTGTATAGGAAGTGAAGCCTCTCAGGTTTGTTTATGTGCCATATTAGGCTTCTAACCTACGAGGAATGTTGGTAAGGATCCGTGAGTTTCTAATCACTTTAGCATTGTGTGGTACGGTGTTTTTTTGATCATTCTTTTTTATCAATAACTTGGAAGCTAGTCCACATGTATTGGTTAAAAAAATGTAGAGCACATTTGTCACCAAACTGATTGTCCACAACTGTTTGGTCTTAAAAATGACTTCACTGGTGGAAATGAGCTCATTCAGAACATTTAGATCAGAGGTGTCAAACTGATTCCAGAAAGGGCCAAGAGGGTGCAGGTTTTCTTTGCAACAACCCACGTCACCAGGTGATTTCAATGATGAACTCATCCCATCTGCACAAAGTGATGTTAATCAGTAAAAATCACCTGGTGGAGTCAGTGGTTGCAAAGAAAACCTGCACCCTCTTGGCCCTTTCTGGAATCAGTTTGACACCTCTGATTTAGATGGTCTCGTGGCTACAAATATGTAGTTATTTTTAAAATCAATTATGACCAGAGAACATAAAGAAAAAAACATCTATATCTCACTTTATCACAGCTGGTTGAAGATTCTACTGTGATTAAAATGTGTTTCATCCATTGACTTCGAAGGCCATGCCCAGGTCAACCACAATTGGCTGAAATAAAGTTCTTCTAGTGCTCTTGTATCTGGATGCTAGTCTTATAGCTGCCAGATAACTAGAATAGAATTCCTGCTACATAAATGAAGTGATTTATTTATTCTATTCTTTCATTGTTGGTGGGCAGAGAATTTACTTGTTCATTCACAACATTCAGTGCATCATCACAATGTCCCCAAGCGTGTAGGAGAGCAACAAAAATACTGTAAAAATATATTTTTCTCTTCTTCTACTTCTTTTTCTGAACTATGTGGCTAGCTTTTTTGTAGTGATGTATTGCATGGCCAAGTTGTATTTTTGGGGAAATTCTGTGGTCTTCCAATCCAGTGTTAATTTTGACAGCATATTTTGGTTTAGTTTTATTCATAGTCTTGACTAAAGTCATATAGTTTTAGTCATAATTTAGTCATCTGAATCATTTGTTTTAGTCTTGTTTTAGTCTAATAAATCTCCTGTTGATTTAGCTGAACTTTCAGTTCAGCTAACATTACCTAGTTATGGATACTTGCTAATTAGTACCAGTTGGGCTAACATACAAGTTAAATGATAATAAAATTTCATTCACCAAAAATACTGGAGCGCAGACTTCATAGATGGTCCATTAGTACAATTAACCACACAGCAAGCCATATTATCTAATATTTGTATTAAAACGCTCAGAAAGAAGCATGCTAGCGGCTGGATGGCTGGGCTCCTGGGTGGTAGCTGTCACCATAACTTTCTGGCTTAAACTGCTTAAACTGATGAGATATATAAAAAGTCACACCCTGCACATTTGTCACGAACAGGGAAACTAGCTATATAGACCAAAAGCATTTTTGTACCAGGCTGTAAACATGTTTATTTCTGCTGTAAAGTTGGACATTTTAACATGGGGGTCTATGGGAATTGACTTACTTTTGGAGACAGCCTCAAGTTTTGGCACTTCCATGTTGGCTTCGTTTTTCATCATTGGAGGTTGCCACTTGGATCATTGGTTGTTGTTTTTTTTAATACAGATAAGGTAGTGTAAATGTATTTATCTTTTAATCAATTACTAAGACAGTCTCACTTTTAATAAAGACAAACGTTTTCATCTTGTGCACAAATGCATCCTTTTTAGATATCTTTGACTGTTTAAGTGTAGAATAAAAAAATGTTTGTTTTAGTCGTCTACAAGGTTATTTTAAGAATTTTCTTTTAGATCTGAAATTGCACACATTCCTGTCCATGCCTCCCAGCAGTCTGCTTTTTTGTAAACAAAGGACAGGCCCACATGTTCACCTCAGCCTAAGTTGTTTCACGTTAAGAATCTTCTGTGGCTGAGGAGGCGACCTCTGTGTGTGGGTTTTTTGCTTATTAAGCCAGTGACTCAAAATCAGATAATGATTGGAGTTTCTGACCTCTCATGTCGTAATGTAGTATGAATGCACAACATCAGTGGAAGACAATGTGTGCAATAACAGACAAAAGTAACAGTGCACTGTCATTTATTTTGACATCCATCCATCCATTTTCTGAACCCGCTTATTCCAGTTAAGGGTCACAGGGGGGGCTGGAGCCTATCCCAGCAGTCATTGGGCGAGAGGCGGGGTACATCCTGTACAGACCGCCGGGTCTATCACAGGGCCGACACATACAGACAGACACATTCACACTCTCACTCACACCTGCGGTCAATTTAGAGTCACCAGTTCACCTAAGCTGCATGTCTTTGGAAGTGGGAGGAAGCCGGAGCACCCAGAGGGAACCCACGCAAACACGGGGAGAACATGCAAACTCCACACAGAAAGGACCAGGTCGGAAGTGAACCTGATTCCTTCTCGCTGTGAGGCAACAGTGCTAACCACTAAGCCACCGTGCCGCCCATATTTGGATATAAGTATCCTCAATCATACCGATATTGATGGACCTGACTGTATCACAGGACTTATGAACAAGACAGTGTTGGGTGATTACACCTTGCAGGGATCAATCATCATTTTCCTGGAATGTGATTAAATATGATGATTATGTGCTTTATTTTTGTTTAACATTTGTATAGCTGGTGTATGCTATGGGAGTGCAGTGTATCAGTTCATCATTGACAAGTATTGTCTCTGTAACCCCTCCCCCTCCCCTCCCCAATAGTGGTTTGATATATTATAAAAGGTCACATTTTGCCCCCAGTTTAATTTATTTATCCATGATGTATACCTGCTTATCTTGTTGGAAGTTGCGGTGAAATCGAGTCTTTCCCAATGTCCTCACTGGGAAAGATCACGGCGCCACAGACATGACTCGGCACTAAATAGCACAAATAAAAACAAAATAGAAATACCAAGGAGTCTGATCGACAGGATTTATGCTCCCACGCAAGGAAATCTAATTTGGGTTTCAAATCAAATTATTCCACATTGACATTCAGACGTGACCATATTAGATTTATGTGTTTAGACAGTTTAATCACTTAGTGAGATGATGACCTTCACTGTCGTTTTTGACAGTGTAGGTGTGGACACACTAGGCCAGTTGAGGACGGTATCTGCTGTGTTTGACTGTGGTTGTTCATTCTGCTGCTGCTCGTTTGATTGTTCTGTCTCTTCTTGTCGTCTGTCAGAAACACCCTGTGCAGATAGAGCGTAAAGCTGACTGAGGCTGACTTGTTAATTTTGGACTATATAACTTCATTTAAATTGAATAACCTAAACAAAATTGAGTGTCACAGAGTTGTGTTACAGCACTTTTTATGTTCTAGATGCCGTGTTGACTTAGATAGTTCTGTAAAAGCTTTGGGAAGTCTGTCTATGTGAGATGATCAACCAGAACTTTGAAAAATTGTTACCATTTTCTCTTCAGGTCTCTCTGTCAGTCCCAGGACTTCCAGCATTGGAAAAGGGAGAGTTCTACTCCTGTTTCTTTCAGGACAGTCACAGTCTTGCCACTGTGACAGAAACCGGAGTAACCTGCCATTCGCCCCACACCAGCCAGGTGCCCATGGTGCCCCATGGAAAAGGTGAGTGGATTTCAACTCCAGGCCCAGAGCATGCTCTCTCCTTCTCCCGATGTTAACTCATCAGCCAAAGTCCAGAGGTGTCAGCAGAGGTTGTCTGATATTAGCGGTTTTATTTTACCAGCAGTTCGTCTTTGGTCAACAACTGTGTCGCTGTTTTCAGTAATTATGATGCTGATTTTGAATGTCCTAATTACATGTAGTCATTAGAGTTCTTAATTCTCTTAAGGCCCAAAATGGCCAATCTTGCAATGTACATACATCCCTTTCAGCTGTCCAGGATGTTTAAGACTGAGTCCATCGTACACGGGTATTTTTGAAAATGGGGATTTTCCGCCTTCGGTTTTAAAAATATCTCCATCCACATGAAAACACAAAGCACATTGTAAAGCTCTGTCAAGAGCAAGCCAAAGCAGCAGGTGGCGATGCTGCTCTTACATGTTGGCTGTAAGCAGCAAATGTTAAACCGGATTTTCCATTGTTTTCAATGAGATGTTGACGGAAAAATTCCACCACATCTGGTTGTGAATGCGACAACCGCGGACTGCGACGGCACTTGCCATCAAAAGTTTAAAATTTTTCAACTTTTACCACTTGCTCCAGCGACAAGGACAAACTGGATGTTTTATCTTTAACGAGGAGAAAAGAAGGAGAGCAAGAGATGGATCATTTAAGTGCAGAGAGTCGCTCATTTCAATCAGGTAAACGTGAATAATTAGTGTGATATTACAGAGAGAAATTAATTTACAGCCATCGGAGTCAGGGCTTACTGTTTTAATATAATGCTGTGTGAAACGCTAAAACTGTGTTGTATGTTTCAATGAAGACTATTATTGGCCGTGTTGTTAACAATGAAAAATGAGCAACTACAGACGACAGTAATTCTGCTATGACGACTGACATGACTGTTTTTTCTACAGTCAGCAAGTGAATGCAGCATTACCGTATAGTCATGTTGGCCAATCAGAAGCCTGGGGGGGAAAAAGGACAAAAACTGAAACTGGCTTTTTCCAAAATCTACTCCTTGGCCTTAAATGCATAGAAAAAGCTGTTTTCCAAAATACCCGCGTATGTGTGGACTAGGCATTAGATTCGTAAGAGAACAAAAAGAAGTATAAGCCAAGTCCTACAAATTTTGCCATTTGGTGCATTCCGAGAGGAGAAGATCGCTATTGTCATTTGGGTGCTTTTGATAGTATCCACGGCTTTTTTTTAATGCAGGAATACTGTTCTGTCTCCTTTCTGATTTTTAGTTATAACAGATATTTGTAATATGTAATAAAAATTTAAAAAAACAGTTAAAATAAGGTGAGACTCAAACATGTTAACCATTTGAGATTCAAAGCACGTCCTCTATTGGCCCTGAGGCCCGTTGGTGCCGGTGCTTATCCCTGGATTCGGTAGCATGAAGCCGATGAGAGTCTACTACTCCTCCTGGATGAGATGCAGGTTGCTTCCCCAGCCAAGGCCAGTACCCATTTACAGCTGGGTGGACTGGAACAGTGTAGTTGAAGTGTCTTATCCAAGGATACAGACAGGAAGCATGACCGGGAATTGAACCCTGGTCTACATATTGGTAGCCCAACTCATTATCCCACTGAGCTACCTGCTCTACATTTCGGATTGTGACCCATAATTTGTGAACCACTAAGTTTGTTTGGCTGTTTTTCTCCACCATGTTGAAATGCCCTCAGTTGTTGTTGCATTAAACTCCAAGTGACAAATGGAACCAGCCAATGATGACGCAGCGCCATCCCCAACAAGCCACAATGATGCTGAACACAAACCTTTATTAAACACAATATCTACAAGAAAAACATTTCTGAATCAGTTTTTATAACCCCCACAAACAAAGGTTGGGGGATACATAGGAAGCACTCTCTGTCCCTCTGTCTCTGTCCATGAGTCTTGTAGGTGCTACTCTTAAACCGGTTGATGGATTTCAATAAAACTTCACACAATGATAGTACACCATATGAATATGTACATAAAAGGAAAATATTCCCATTCGGCGTCTTCAACGGGAGATAATTGGACTTTTATGTTTAGTTGATCCATCACGTGATATTGACCTCGAAAGAGAAC
>OMMV01043964.1:8889-26291 GCA_900302635.1 Chatrabus melanurus | reverse complement strand
TGCGGAATTCCCTTTGACAACCAAATGTAAACAAAACCACGTGACCTCAGAGCCTGGCTTTCACCTCACCTCACAAACAGGGGTTTCAACAAACGGGTTTCCCCAAAATCGATGGCCATGCATTCTCCACAATTTGGGTTCAAACTTGCCAGAAAAAGGCTGATTGTGAGAAAAGTACAGGGAATTAAGTGCTATAGCTTTGGTGAATGGTCAAGTAGGTATCATTTGTGCTGTCTGTCAACAATTATGAGGGAGCTGCAGCTAAAAGAGGGTCAAAGTGGCGAAATTCTGTGGGGCTTGAAGCGTCTGAGCTTTTACAATCTGGGTATATGCACTTTCAATGGGGTCGTGGAAGCAGCATGTATGTGAATTTTGAGTTGCCTGGAGTGTGTAATTACTGAGAACACTGTGCAAATAATAATAATAATAATAATAGTAATTACTATTGTAATCTATTTTGCAAAATTAAGAGCATTTGCACCCACATTTTATTTTTAGTTTTATTTCTCCTCAAAATAAGAGGGAACACGTTCACCACCAGTTAGGCTGCTGTATATCTCTCTCCGTCTTGACTGTCATGTTTCTTAACTGTCTGGATAGTGCCTGTCATTATTTCAATGAAACATGACACAATCATCAAAACAAAGGCGTGCGAGGTTGTTGTTTTTTTTTTTGTTAGTTTGTTTTTTGTTTGTTTTTTTTGTTTTGTTTTTGCTTTTCTTTTTGTTTTCGGTATGATGCGTTCTTTGCGTAGCCTCCCAACTGCAAAACTCTTTGTCCCCAGTGCATCCCATAAACCATCGCGACTTCCAACGATGCACTGCGCGGTAAACAAAGACGGCTGTATCCGTGTAAAGGCCGATGCACAGAGAGTCAGTTCTTGTTAGCTGCTTACACGTCATTTGTTGTTGCACGGAATTCATCTCGTAGACTAGCTGCTGAAACTTCACTGAAAGTGGCTGAGAACTGTCTGAGAGTCTCTGATTAGAAATTGGGGGGGGTCAAAAAGGTTGAAGGGTGGTCAGCCTGAGTGGAGTTGGAGGTTCTTTTGCTTCCTTTTTCCCTTGACTGTTACGCACGTCCAAACAACCCGGAGAACACGCACGCTGTTTTCAGAATTTACCTCGTCAGAGCAGAAGTCCTCGGGGCCTTAAGGAGGGTCTCCTCTGCTCGGCTTCTTCCTCCTCTCGCCGTCTTTCCCTTTTGCACTTTTTTTCTTCACAGAGCCCCAGAGCCGAGACCTTAATGAAGACGAATGCGAGGAATCAATTTGCGGCATCTTCCCTCCATCTGGCCGGGGCTCGTCTCTGCGCCTCAATTAGCGTAGCAGCTGGGGGAGAGCTCCTCAGATGCAGCCCTATTACACACCAGCGTCCTGCGGAGCAGCCGTGGGCTACGGGCATCGCTGAGAGAGAAATGCATTAAAATGGGAGCAATGTGCTGCTTAAGCTTTGCAGCAAAAATCTGTTTTGCTTCTGAATCAGGGAAATAATAGCTTTGCCAAACTTTACTCTGCAATATTTCATGCTCTCGACACGCCCTGGTGAGGAATAATACAGAGAACCACACGACAAATCCAAGGACGCGAATTTTTAAATCACCATTTCTGATTTGTTGTGGAGACAAATATGGAAAATCTCTTAACTACCGAACGCTTAACCATTATTCTTGCCACATTAGCAGGTGTTTATGTGCCTATAAGAAAATCACCGTGCTGAAAACTGTATCTAACGCCTGTTGCATTTAGAGATGCTGCACAATTTCTATATTCCTCTGTCAACAGAAATGCAGGTCACAGCTTAGAGCAAGCGCAAAAAGGTAAATATAACCACAGAGAATGATCCGAAGAGCAAGAACACCCACATAGAAACACTTTATTTCACCATGTAGTTAAGGAACAGGAAATAAAGAGACCACATTGTTTGACAAGCCAGATTATTCCCAATATCAACTATAAAACCATTTCCCTTTTTCTATTATGTCACCACAAGTTAAATGATAGGTATTGGTAGTTGTATTACCAATATGTAAACCTGGGTTTGATTCCCAGTCATGCTATCTGTCTGTGTTCTTGGACAAGACACTTCATCTGCATTGTCCCAGTCCACCCAACTTTAAATGGGTACCAGCCTTGACTGGGGAAGTAATCTGCAAAAGACTGGCGTCCCCACCAGGGGGAGTCGTAGATTCATCTGCTTCACGTTCCTGAATCCAGGGATAAGAACCGGCACCAATGGGCCTCAGGGCCTGTATAGGACCTGTTATTATTTACATTCACTTCAGTTTATTTCATTAGAACCATTTTGCTGATATGCTGCGAGATATAGCTGCTATTTCATCAGTGTCAAAGGTCAAAACAGCACAAATGGTCAAAAGAATCAAATTAAAAACTTGCGGTGGCTGAGCACTTTAAGCCCAAAATCTGCTCTCTAGCCTCAGTAGTTACTGAGACATGGCAAGGTACCGTTTCATCAGGGTGAAAACCAGATACTTAGCGTTTAATCGGAGCAAATAGAAGCTTTGGGTCCCTGAGTAATTTACTTCCAGAAATTTGCTCTCTTCACTCTGTTGTTACTGAGATACAGTGAGATGATTGCATTGAAGTGAAAGGTCAAAAGAGGTATTTCATGTTCATTTTTCAGGACACACTTTTCATTGAAGCGAATAGAAACTTGGGGTCTGTGAGTGATTTAAGACCAAAATCTGCTCTGTATCCTCAATAGTTACTGAGATATAGCAAAGTGCCATTTCAACAAGGTCAAAATCAGGTACTTCCAGTCAATTTCAGGAAAAATGCTCAAATTGATCAAATAGAAACTTGGGGTCCATGAGCGATTTAAAACCAAACTCTGCTCTCTAGCCTCAGTAGTTACTGAGACATAGCAAAGTGCTATTTCATCAGGGTCAAAACCAGGTACTTTCAGTCATTTTCAGGAAAAATGCTCAATTTGATCAAATAGAAACTTGGGGTCCATGAGTGTTTTAAGACCAAAATCTGCTCTGTAGCCTCAATAGTTAATGAGATATAGCAAGGTGCCATTTCAACAGGGTGAAAACCAGGTATAGCCAGACATTTTCAGGAAAAGTGCTTCCATGGATCAAATTAAAACTTGGGGTCCCTGAGAGATTTAAAACCAAAATCTGCTCTCTAGCCTCAGTAGTTACTCAGACATAGCAAAGTGTTATTTCATCAGGGTCAAAGGGTCATTCCTGGCTATTGGTGACTTTTCAGTGTGCTAACCTTTGGAAAAAAATTAATGCATTTTTCATGCTTTTAACATTATATTAGGTAAATGACATGTTCAACCTTTAGGCCCTTGTATTAGTGGAGCTCAAGCACTTAAATAATAATAATTATGGACTGTGAGAGCGTTCCCCCCTGTTAGGGACATATACATAGCTACTGCAAAGTGTCAGTAATGTAAATATTCAACAATAATTAGTTTTTCTTACACCTTATGTGTCCCTTATTCCATCATACATAGTGTTTTTATTTGAATAATAATGAAACAAGAATTTATGAGCAGAACATGTGTTTATTATTTAGGTCAGTCACGTGTGTGCACCCAGTTTATACACAATGGTAAATAATAATCGACATTTACGCAATAAAAAGCATGTATGCTGTTAATCCTTTTCAACTCTGCAAATTAACATAAAAACACGAAAAATATTTAACAAAAAAAACGTGACTAACAGGGTGGAAATACTAACGATGACTGTCACCTTTGGAAAGACTCCTCTGTTCTGTGTGTCCCTGTCTGTCTGTCTGTCTCTCTGTATTTGTCTACACTGCCCACATAGATTTGTCAACGTATCTCCATGTTGCGATGTCCAATTGTACAGACCTTTTGTTGACGCTCCATCTCTGCTGCACTTAGTGCTGGAGCCATTTCCTAATAAGTACAATTTAACTTCATATTATCATGCACAGTAAATTTTATACATATTGGCATAATTACAGTTTAATTACAAGTTACAGTTTACATGACAACTGAATATGTATCAGCATTTATATGCATTTCCTAATATTTTGTAATGAATTTTCCACCCTGTAAGGTTCATAGACCTAACAGGGCGGAACCTAACGGGGGAATATTTTTAACCAAATTAGCAATTACTCTGTGAAGCTACAGACCTAGGTGGCTAACTCTCCATACTTAAACAGTGCTTTAGTGTATATATCAAACGTGTTTTTTAATTTTTTTAAATGTGTTTTACTTTCTTCATTATTTAGCCTGACAGGGTGGAAATTTAAGAGTAGGACATACCTAGATTAACACATAAAACTTGCAAAAAAAAAAAAAAAAGCCAACAGTTCATTGGTTCTTATCTCACTTGGTCTTTTGACTTCCCCTACAAAAGAGTGATTCCACTTCTTCAATGTTGGTTCATGGGAAATGTTGTTTTCTTTTGTTTAGAATGCTTAGAACCTCAACCTAACAGGGTGGAACACAATTTCGGGGACACACAGTAAATTAATAAATAACACGATAAATCCACTTATATATATTTGTAATTATAGAGATTTTAACTTGAACTATACAAAAATAAAGGCATATTCATACTTATTTATAATTATATTGTAAATAGTTCTCATTGAAACTGAAAATTTGCTTTGAGGACATGGTAAAAAGGAGTGTATGTGCCTAAAATGTTAAATAAAATTAAATATATATCCAAATGTCATGCATTATTTTGTGTTAATGTTACAAAGATGATCTCAATCTATAATAAAAGCCTTCCATTATAAACATTTGGCTTATTTTAAGTAAGATATTAGGACAAATTTCCTGAGGACGGAAAAGTCACCAATAGCCAGGAATGACCCCAAAATCAGGTACTTCCAGTCATTTTCAGGAAAATTGCTTAAATTGATCAAATAGAAGCTTGGGGTCCATGAGTGATTTAAGACCAAAATCTGCTCTGTCGCCTCAATAGTTACTGAGACATAGCAAAGTGCTATTTCATCAGGGTCAAAACCAGGTACTTTCAGTCATTTTCAGGAAGAAAAAAAAGCTCAATATAAGCACAAAATCAACTCTTTTAACTGAGTGGTTATTGAGATACAGTGAGGAGTGATTCCATTGAAGTTAAAAGTCAGAACTGGCATTTCCGTTTATTTTCAGGAGCAAAGTTTAATTGGAGCAAATGTCCATGAGTAATTTAATCCCGCAATTTGCTGTCTACACTCAGCGGTTAATGAAATCTGGGCAGTGGGTGATTTTTGTTGGTTTTACCAGTTACCATGGTGACACGTCTGACAAAATGTTCTGTTAGAGCCAGCAGAAAATTGCATCTTGCAAAAAATATGACACCAAAAAAAAAAGACCGTATGATAGTTACTGATATGAGATAGATAGACAGACAGACAGACAGTCAATTTAAATTGATGGGTTAGTTCATTAGGTCATTTCAATATGTGGGTTTTTGTTTTTTCTACACATCTTAGAGAATCCTTCCAGGGCAAAACGAACAACAGGAGAGATCGAAACACCTCCAGATGGAACTCCATGAGCTGAGAATGATTCTGTTGGCACGCCGGATGATATAAATATCTACTGTAGCTCGAGTAGAGTTACAATCGGCAGTTTGACTGGATTATATCAGTGTAAAGCCAGGCTTCCGCACAGGCCCATGTTGACCAAATATCAATGTGACACTCTCCGACTGCTCCGGCTCAAGCTTCTGGCATCCATTGTACTAAATGGCAGATTAACACAAAGATAACCAAAAGGGGCAGAGCAGCATGCTGCCAACATCTCCCTTAATCTCAGCCACTTACACTGTAAGCTTGTCGTGATGACAACATTGGCAACGGATGGCTGAAGCAAATTTTTAACACCAGACTAAAGAGCTGAGGCAGGCAGAAGCATTGCTCCTCGCGGGGACGGCTCATTCGGAGGAGGCGCCCACAGAGGCTACCGGGCTCAAATGGAGGACACCTGGTGTGACCGAGCAGAGGAGGTGATCCGGGAACTTCTGCAGGTTATTTTGGCAGGAGGAGACCTAATTAAGTGAGCGGGAAAGCAACTAAGCTCACAATTTTCTTATTTGTTTGGCAGTAGCTTGCTCCAGGGGAGATTAATTGCCCTTAAGGAAAAGGAAAATTGAGACCCAGTGAAAAGTTTCATCCTGGGGGAAAAAAAAAAAAAAGGCAAATGTTTACTTTTTCTCTAAACACTTGTTCTGACTTTTAAAACCCGCTTTTTGGTCTGAATTACAGTACACTATCAAAAGGTTTTCATTAGAGTGCATACATCAGCCAAAGCCCAACACTGACCCACATATTCCAATGTCACCGCCCCTTTTTTGCAAACCTGCCTTAAAATTTTAAATTTTACTGAAAAACTATTTCTCACAATTTATTCTTAAAATTATTTCCCTCATGCACATCTTTCACATGGTGTGCTACCACTGTGTGAAGTTTCACTGAAATCCATAAATTTCAGAGTTGCGCTTACAACAAAGGAAATGGATCTGAGTGCACAACATGCGCACATGGAATCTGCAGGCAGAAGTTACAGTGACTGCTATAACAGCTGGAATGACACCGATGGTTATCCAGTGGCATGTATGAAGATTGTTCACTGACCTCGGATGCAAATTCCTGAATGAATGGAAGTACACAGGCCCACCGCCTGCAGTACTTTGTAAGGTAGGCTACAAACTGTTCAGTCTGCCCTTAACTGGACATTTTCCGTCAAGCGTGCTGTCCTGTGCCCTGTGCACCTTGGCACAGGTGCAAGCTTTCTTTTCTGTAAAGGATGGAGTGTGTGATTAGTGTGATTTTGTTTCAAAGCACAGGTTATTGCTCATATTAAAAATGTGTTATCAGCAGTGTATGTTTTTGTTTCAAACCATGTTTAAAGTCTGGACCCCCTGTGAAAACTCAGTCCCCCTCCTCCGCCCCCACCCCAGCAGCTCGGAGGAAGAAAAGCGGTATGCCACAAGCGGTTAGCAGGCCCAAAAAGAAGGTCCCCAGTTCAAGCCCACCTGTGCCCCATTCTCCATGGACATCTGGAGTTGTGTCAGGAAAGGTATTCTGCATAAATTGTTCCAAATCAACATGCGGATGTGATACAGTTCCATAGTAGCAGAAATTATTACCAATCCCCCAATAATTAAATTCGCAAAAATTAGGACTTTATCCTCCTAATTTATTCAAAGATGCTTCAATTTGAGGGAGTACTGGCCTTGGCTGGGAAAGCAACCTGCATTGGCCTGGCATCCCATCCAGGGGGAGTTGTAGACTCAACCGCTTCACGCTACGGAATCTGGGGATAAGCACCGGCACCAATGGGCCTCAGGACCTACATTGGACTTACAGGGCTTTAGACTCCTAATTTATTCAAAGATGCTTAAATTTGAGGCGCCTAGCTTGCTAGATAGAGTAAAAAGATGGCCAGACAGCTGTGGAATATACAGCTTACAGCCTAAGAGACAGACAGGCAGGTGCCACAGGATACCACAATACCCATCTGGGCTAAACATTAGCAAGCGCTGGACAAATTTCATTCCCTCCAATACTGTTATGTTTATGCGCCACACTGATGGAAGCTGAGCGCAGTAACGTGGAGCAGTTTATCGTTTTTCATGCTAAATATCTGTTATCAGTCAACTTCGGTGCAGATGGACTTAACTGGCTTCACTATGTAGGTCACACATTTGATCCACAACATGCACGGGCATTGCTTTTCCTCGCCGTCTCCTTGACGCTGAGCACCAACGTTCTGCAGATATGCCGAATCATAATAACGGGCTGCGATAGCGCACGACGCCTGAGTGCATGCACATGTGCAGAATTAGCTACAGTTAGCGGTGTGTCTGCTTCTGAACTGGCTCTCCTGCAGGTTGTGACTCACCGTTCCTCTCACAGCGTGCCCTGCAGCGATGGATACTCACTCTGCCGGATGAGCTGAACTCAGCACTACAGGGGGGAGAGGTCGGGAAGACCCTCCGCACGCTAACACAGAGAAGCCGAGAGGATGGGAATGTTTGCACACGTAAGGATGAGTCAGAGTGAATGCTGAGTCCCGTCTGTGGGGCAGTACCCCACCCTGGGAGCGATCGTGTCATCGTTAGATACATTTTAAATCATGAGCACGCCACATATCTATTTATACTTCGTCTGCATCTATGAGCGCAACTATAGGATTGGAGGTTAAGAGCTCCTACTGTGCAGCAGGAGCCTATCCCAGCATACACTTGGACAAGACACGTCATCTGCCACGTCTCAGTCCACCCAGCTATAAATAAGTACCTGCGTCAGCCTGGCATCCCATCCAGGGGGAGTTGTCGGTTCTCAACCGCTTCACGCTACGGAATCTGGGGATATGCACCGGCGCCAATGGGCCTCAGGACCAAAACTACGTGGTGAGACTACTACGTGTGCATTAAAGTTGCTTATTGGAACAGGTCAGGTTAAGTCTGGGAGCAGGCACTGGTGCATCTGCCATACTGCAAAACTGCCCCGGGTCCCGGACGGCAACCACCCAGACAGACAACCAGTCCATCCCCGCCTCTTGAAAGTAACCATCTATCTGCCGCAGCCAGGTGAAATATGGGCGTCCCCTTGGCCTTGCCCAGCTGCTGGGGTCCTCAACACTGCTGGATTATGCCCAGAGAAATGCACCACATGGTCAAAATGTTGTAGCTGATGTTCCTTCACAATGCAAGTGATTGCGTCCAAGTCTCACAACCATACAGTAAGACAAGAAGCACCAGGACCCTAAAGACTTATCCTCTGCAGGAATCGACATCACCAAACACCTCTGTCCAGCAACCTCATGAGTCCATGAGCTCTTCCCAGGAACATTGTTGTCAAATTTGACCTTGACCTCTGAAAAGTTGTGGAGTGTATAACGCTGAACAGCTTAGGGGTTGTTTTGTTTGTTTGTTTGGGTTTTTTTTTTTTTTGGATTTGTGGGGAGGTGAAGGTCTAGAGAGGTGGGCCTGTGACCAGACGATCCCTCTCAGACCGGAAAATCACAAAGGTCCCTTGGGCAAAGTCCTTAATCACCAAGTTGCTCCTGGTGTGCAGTTGAGCACCTTGCATGGCAGCACCCTGACATCAGTGTGTGTGTGTGTGTGTGTGTGTGTGAGAGAGAGAGAATGTGAGGCATTATTGTAAAGCGTCTTTGTACTTCTGCATCTGCATGGAAAAGCGCTATAGAAATGCAGTCCATTTACCATTTACTCCAGATCCACTTGTGGCAAAAAAAAGTTAATTTTCCTCCCAAGTCATCTTTACTTGCACTCGAGGTGCCATTCCTTATTGAGCGTTCCTCTTTCTCCCAGATCTGACTTAGTTTGCACGTTTGGCTCGGCTCTGTTTATCCCAGCTGTTAATTGCTTTTACCGACAACGGTGATTAAAACCTACCCTTCCCTGGGGTCGGGAGGTGGACCACACATCGTTTACATATGTGTCAGGGAAGGATGATTGATGGGGAGAACCGTGCACATTCCAGGCACCCCCTCCCCTTAGAGACCACGGGAAAAACAGGTTTTTCTCCACAACCATCACAATTGCACTGATGCTGATATCCAAGTCCCATTTACTTGTACTGGGCGCTGCTAGAGAGTTCAGTGTGGGTGTTGATACAGAGGCAAGTAAAGAGGACCTGGGAGGAAGAGACACTGCAAACTAAATTTTCATTGGGAGATAAAGGATTAATTTTACCATTTTTAAGGTCAAGGTGAAGGTTGAAGGTCAAATATGTTTTTATCTGCCATAGACCCAAACTGCCACTGTCTGCCTATTGTAGAAAATTTCTATTAAATTCTACAATTCGATGCATGGACAAAGAAATAAGATGCAGGTCTTCTGTTGGCGTCTGAGGCTGTAAAAATGTGGCGTTTGTACTGTAACAATCATCGGCACTGGTTCCAACTTTCTGAGGATTAAACATACAACACAGAAGACAAAGTATCTCTTGTCGCATTCTGTGGTCCGAAATCCTCCGGCCTTGGGCCACAATCGGCTCTCGGGCTGTCAGTTTGAGGCCTATGATGTACAGTCTCTAATTTCTCACTCTTTGTATAATGGTATGAAGGAAGTCTGAGCGCCCACACAGACACAGAGACAACATGCAAACTCCTCACTTAAAGGGTCCAAGTCGGGTTCACACCTGTGACGTGCATTCTGTGAAGCGGCAGCGTTAACCACGACACCGCAAAACAAGGCGCTACATATGCATTGCCTTAGAAGATATGGACAATGATTTTATTTTCACACGTTTATTGGATGGTGTCTGTTGCTAATTGAGGCTCGTATGTAACGCAGGCACATAACTGGGGTCAAAGCCTCGTTATATTGACTCGGAGAGAAACTACACTCTCTCTGTGAAGTCACTCGCCACCAATTAGCCTTTGCTGCAATCTGTTCCTTCACGGTGTCGGTGCAGATCACCACCTCGTTCTTCAGCACTCCCCATTAAAGGAGGGAGGTGACAGAACATGGAGGTGGTCCGTGAGGCTGGCGGGCTCGCCTGGTTGACTTGAGAGATACACGGGCGCCCGGTTTCTGAAGCCTCTTTGTTTTCCAGATCTGTCGAAGCAGAGATGGGTGTGAGACAATGATTATCTCTGTCGCTTTGTGTAAATGGGTGCATGGAAAGCAGTCATAGGAAAGCTGCATCTCTGCTGCCCCTCTCAGGGAATAAGATGCAACTGCACAATGCCTGCTGGGAGTTTGAAAGGTGTTTTAGAGGCACTTTTACCCCTCCCCCCTCCTCCCACAAATTCATTTTTGCTCCTATTTCTCCATCACTTTGTGACTTTTCCCCTTCTTTTCCCATTTTCACATTGTCTCTGTTTCATCACTATCACAGCCCCCTTCTTCTGCTCTCCCTCCCCCTCTTTCTGCAGCAGTGCTGTGTTCCAAATGCCCATGGCTCGTGCATATTTACAGTGAGCTAATATAATCCCTCTGCAGACATCCACTCAAGCGATGAGCGCAAATTAAACCAAAGTACAAGACAGACATTCAGACAAGGCAGCATTCTAAATCTATCTTGCACGAGTTGTATGAACACTACGCGAACGTGTGCGCTGTCATGTTTAGTCCTCAATTCCACATAACTGAATTAGCATCACACTGCAAAGTTATGCTGTGGAAATCTGTTGGATGCCAGTGAAGAGAACTACAAGCAACGCCAAAGGTAATTAAATGTAATTAACAGCAGCGTGCCATTTGAGAATACTACAGTTCCACAGCAATAAAAAAAAATGAAACTAGAAGTGCACTGGGAGAGTGCAGATGTCCACCAAAGAAGCAGCCATTAAATTCTGGAGTGGATCTGGATCAAGAGGCAGATCCAGGATTTATTTTTTAGGTTTTAACAGTGCAAAAAATTTTTTAAAGTGCTTTTTTTAAAACTCTATCAAAATATATTACATGGATTTTTCTTTTTAAACATTTCAGGCATATTTATAGGAATATCAGTTGTCTTGTTGCTTTTAATTAAGTTTGAGATGACCATTAGACAAATAAACCTGAAATGATGCTAAAACTACCAAATACAGTAGAGTTATAAAATTACAATTAACAATTTAAAAGGTACTATGAATGACTTTTTCTGCCACTAGATGTGCAGCTAGCACCGCATTTCAGGACATAAACGAAGCTTCCCTCCTCAGCCACTCCTCCTCAAACCTCCCTCCTTCACAAGGTGCAGAAGGAACAGCAGTTGGAGCCTTTTAACAGGTCTAACGGCTCTCTACGTGGGAAAACCTAGATGTATGTGGATTCTGGTCCGACCACATTCTTGTTCAGAGGCATTTTTAGCTTCTGAATGTGGTTTTTGGAGGAACTTTTGCAAAGTAGCTGCTGTTTTGCCATTTTGGGAAGAAAAAAAAAACAACACCTGTGCGGTGAGTAGCGAGTATTGCTGTCTATTTATAAATGTGGGGCGGGGCAATGGTTTCACAGGATGGGACTCACATGCACATGCAGAAATCTCATGCATTAAATGTGCACACGCTGCCAGATGGAGAGCGTAAACGGGGAACAGAAAAGCTCAGGGCACAGAGGGAGTGTTGCTTCATTCTTTGCATAGGACACCATTAAGCCACTAAATCTTTACATCGAAAATAATTGTTAGCAGCTATATTAATGTGTAAAATCTCAGTTAAGGCGCCTTTAGAAATAACCCAGACTTTAAAGGTGCTCCATTAAGCAAAAAGCTTGTTTTTTTAATGATCAAAGGGTCACAATTTTATGACTGTGCATGTGGAAACTACCCTCATATAAGCTAAATGTAGCAAAATCACAGACGTCTAAAATTGCTCTGATAAACATGCCCACTTTAAATCTTTTCCGTTTCTGTTGGATATTTGTATCTGCCAACTTTAATATCCATTTTAAGACACCCTGTGGTCTATCAGCTTGCTGAAATGACACCTTTGAGTCTGATGACGTTTAAGTAACAAACTACTTGGTTCACATTACGAAAAGATCACATTCAAAATACACAGAAGCCAAATGTGGCCATTCATCACAAATACAACGGCTGCCCACCTCGAATTACTTCTTCAGGTTGTATAAGAATAGAGAGAAGACATAAACGCAGGTGGTGTTTAAATAAATGGACAGTGGGTGTTTTTTTTCTGGTAAGAGCAGTTGATCAGTCATCAGCTCCACAACGAGGAGTCCATAAAGTGAAACAAAGGTTTCTCCTTGAAACTGCTTTACCGGTCATCTGACATTGCCGGTGTCCATTACCACATCACCATCAATGCTTTAAAGCCATCCACAGATCGCAAGAGGTGTGAAATTGTCACACACTCAGCCGCTGCTCTATGCACTCCGATCCAAACTGTATCAATCAGTTTTCCACTTGGAAACTTCACAATAGGTTGATTAGTATGACAAATACGCAGATGTAATTTTTCCAGTCAGGTCCAGATTAAATCAGTCTGGATCCTTTTATGCAGAATAGCCAAGGAGGGGATGCTCTGTCTTTTCCTTTATATTTTTTAGGTATATCACCAGAGATACCATATAGGGACACTGTAGTGAGTGCAAAACCCGATGTCATAGGGGTACTGCATCAGTGAGGAAAGCATATTCTGCTTCATTACAGCAATCTGGGTCTGACCTCAAACGTATTCAAGGTCACTCAAAGTCAAATTAGAAGTTGCATATTCACCATTTAGACACCATAAATGATCAAATCTTGAGCCACCCTGATTGTGAACGTCAAGGTGACTCAAGGTCAAATGCAATCTTATATTTTGAAAGCCCACATATGACTTCGTATTCATGTCTCATAGTAATTATGTGTGTGTCCGGCACCGTTTAGCCACCAGTGACCAAAGTTTGACTCAAGGTCAAATGCAGTGGTATATTTTGAAATGCCACATATGACTTCCTATCCATGTGTAATAGTAATTATGGCTCTATTGCCTCTGATTCACAAGTTACAAGCTTTAGAAAATCCCCCCCCCCATCTATTTGCATTGTGAAAAAATTTTGACCTTGCGCTGTGACCTTGACCTTTGATCCTAAAAGGTTAATGGCTTCATCCTTGGGTGGGACTTATCTAATGTACAAAATCTGGTCAAAATTCCTCAATTAGTTTTTGAGACTTTTTTTTTTTTTAAACGGACACACAGACAGACACATGCAGGTGAAAACAACAAGCAGTCCAATGACTGTCGCCAGGCTTAAAAAATACAAGTTATCCAAAATGTTTAGATCACTAAATAAAAGAGTTTTTGTTTTTTTTGGAAAGGAAAGAAATAACATTGTGTTCGAGGCATGACTTTTTGATCTCACTTTCAGTGTGCTGTTTGTCCACTGGGTGCAGCGGTGCTGTCCACGGTGCCCAAACACTGGCTGGTTGAGTGGATCCGGAACTGTCCACAGTGCTGAAAACTAAAACACCCATGATCACGAAGCTCAACGTGAGGACATGATATCAAGCCCCACAAAAAAAAAAAAATCACAGGAGTTGAAAAGTGTGCAACACAGACACGCTTCAATATTTAACGTTTTCCCCTCTTCAATTCGCTGCGATTCTCGGCATAACTTAACCGAAGTGTAAAATTCGCTCTCATGTCCTCGGCTATTTGTGGCAAAGGTTAAAAAGCAGTGAAAACATGTGCGTTGCTGTGCTGTGCTGCTGTAGTCGAAGCTTTACAGCAATGCAGTGACAGCACCGCAGCTAAGTACAGAGTCTTGGGAAGATGTACTTAGAGCTTTAGTGGCGTGTGCTAGACAGCAAAAGCTGACTGCAGAGCTCTGAGCACCACAGGGATGCCAAAGGCAGACACGAGAAGGAGCAAAACAGAAGGAGCGAGGAAGAGGAGCGGAACAGAGGAGAAAGAAGAGGATGACGGAGGAGCTTCCATTACTAAACAGAGGGAACATTAAGAAGATTTAATTTGCCTAATGACAAAGGCAGATCCTAAATGGCTGTGCACTATATTCTGCTCAAGCATATTCCATTAATGCAATGTATCTCTGAATATTTAGGCCTGCCCGCCCCCCACCCCAGATTCACCCACTCCCCTCTCTCTCTCTCTCTTCCCTCTTTGAGCATTTTATTTATTATTACATAATATTGCAGATAAAAGAACAAAGTGGCTGGTACATGTGCCTCCAGTCATACACAAATAGAAGCTATAATTTACATACAGACGCACAGACACAAATGTAACTGTAAAACAATCGAACTCTACTCACACACTCATTCAAATCACTGCACCATGCGATTCACATCAAAGCAAAGCTTGTGCATCAAGCTCCAGGGTGTATGCATTCATAATTGATGGCAGAATATACACACAAATGCAAAAGGGACCTAAAATACTTTATAATCCATTATTCCTATAGAGCTGGAGGGCTAAAATAAAAAATAAAAAAATCCATGTATATTTTTGCTTGCAAGCTAAAATATTTTGGGTGCATTCAGAAGTCAACACATGTTTGATGCACAGAACTCTGATGCACATTTTCGCAAGAGTGAAGCAATCATCAGTCATTGCACAAGTGCAGTGATTGACTATTACTATTGCAGTTGTTTTGGTCGTGCAGGCTACATGCAGTGAGCTCAAGAGAAGCATTGTTACCAAGAGTTAAAGAAAGAAAGGCAAACAATACACCAACATAAACAAAAAAGTGTAACAACCGGTCTAATGTTTTAGTTGTGCAGGTCATGTGCAATGAGCCAAGGAGTGACATCTTCAGTAAGAGTTAAACACAAAAGCAAACAACCCACAAAGTCCAATAAACAAACTCGGACATCAACCTTCCATATAATGGTTTAAGTTGTGCAGGTCATGCCCAATACAACAAAGAGGGGCATCTTCAAATAAAGTAAAATGAAAAGTAAATGAGCAAGCAAGCTCAGTACGCAAAAACTGACAGTAATAATCTGTATAATGGTTTAAGTTGTGCAGGTCATGTCCAATAAAACAAAGAGGGGCATCTTCAATAAAAGTAAAATGAAAAGTAAATGAGCAAGCAAGCTCAGTACGCAAAAACTGACAGTAATAATCTGTATAATGGTTTAAGTTGTGCAGGTCATGTCCAATAAAACAAAGAGGGGCATCTTCAATAAAAGTAAAATGAAAAGTAAATGAGCAAGCAAGACCAGTACGAAAAACTGATAGTAATAATCCGTATAATGGTTTAAGTTGTGCAGGTCATGCCCAATACAACAAAGAGGGGCATCTTCAAATAAAATAAAATGAAAAGTAAATGAGCAAGCAAGACCAGTACGCAAAAATTGAGAGTAATAATCCGTATAATGGTTTAAGTTGTGCAGGTCATCTCCAATAAAACAAAGAGGGGCATCTTCAATAAAAGTAAAATGAAAAGTAAATGAGCAAGCAAGACCAATATACACAAACTGGCAGTAATAATCTGTATAATGGTTTAAGTTGTGCAGGTAATGTTGAATAAGACAAAAAGGGGCATCTTCAGTAAAAGTGAAATTAAAATAAATGAGCAAGCAAGACCAGTACGCAAAAATTGACAGTAATAATCCGTATAATGTTTAAGTTGTGCAGGTCACGTCCAGTAAGATGAAGAGAATGGTTTAACTTGTACAGGTCATGTACAATGAGCCAAAGTGTTGCATCTTCACCAAGAACGAAACACATAAACAAACACAAAGTCCAATAAAGAAAAACCTGAAGGAATAATCCGTCTAATGGTCTCGGTTGTGCAGGTCAATGAGACAGCTTCACCATTTTATGTCATTGTAGCATCAAGAAGGAAGTCACAATTGATGCTTTGTATTAAAATAGAACCCCACACAATAAAATGTCTCAAGTTGATCAGGTAGAGCTAAAACGAGGCCCATCAACCCCACAGTGTCCACATGGCGCCGTTAAGCCAAAACCCCGTAGCTACAAACACACCCAGGATGTAAAACCCTGAAACCATCAGAAAGGCTCCAGGAGAGGCATTTCCAAGAGACTCCAGAAATGCATCTTTATCACACTCATCCAGTATGAGAGACAGATTACCATGTTTGTCAGATCTTGAGTGGTGATTTTAAATTTTTGTGAAGCCTCATTTCATTCAGGTGATGCTCCAATTTGTTGTGCGGAAGCAGGTCATTTTTCTTTGTTAGCCGCCTAATGATGTTGTAAGCTGGAGGACTTTGTTTTGCGAGGCTGGAAAACCTTTTGAGGGCTGCAAGTCGTATTCTTTCCGACGTACCTACGCTCTCTTTTCACCGTGTCTCGTGTGACCTTGCTGTTGGCTTGGAGGCTAGATGTGGCGAAGAATACAACTGTTAAAAAGTGAATCTGTGCTTTTAAGCAGTGAGGCCAAAGAGAAAAGAGAAAGGTCTTAAAAGATCCATTAAAGCTGAGCCATGCTGGTAAGATCAGGAAAAACAAGGGACAGGGAAGCGCCCAGTGTGTGTGTGTGTGTGTGTGTGTGTCTCTTTGTATGCCTGCGGCTAGAAATGGTGGGAGGTCTTTAGTTTTTATTACAACATAGTCATTAATTTCCTAATTGTGCTTAATTACCTGATGGCTCTAATTAGTGCCCCAGATAGTATGAGAGGAGCGACCCTCCTGATCGAACCATAAATGAGACCCCTCGCTGACTCGCGCCCCCTCAGGACCGTCTGCGTGTGGATTTATAGGTTTATCTTATGTGTATATAACAGAAAACAAGTGCAAAAAAAGGAGGCGGCAAAAGATTCGGCTGGAGGAGGAGAGATTGGAGACAAGGATGGCATTCAGGCATAGAGCTCGTGAAGCTTGAAATATTCTTTTAAAAATACATATGCGTAGGTAAACTGCAGGATTAAAAAAGTGTCCACTAGGTGGCAGAAAAGGGACAAATCAATCCCTGAACAACATGACTTTCAGGAAGATTGTCAATCTCGGGGCAGCAATCCAGGCGGGAGTATTTTCGATTACCCCCCCCCCCCC